>PVKA01010654.1:20273-63750 GCA_004027165.1 Ctenomys sociabilis
AAAAAAAAAAAAAAAAAAAAAAAAAAAAAGTCTGAGATAACCACAGGTTTCAAAAATGTGAAAAAAAAACTGTATCTATATCTATAATATCTATATGTGTCTGTATATACAAAAAATAAAAAGTAAATAAAAATGAACAAATAAACCAAAGTCCTACAAACATTAAACAATCCTATACACCATGGTCTGCCGAAGCCCGGCAAACAGCCTCCTGCAGAATACATGAGGATGGCTGCAGTGGCTGAGTTTTCATCTTAAGCCACAAACTGAGATTTTTATCAGCAGGATAATGCTTGCAGCGGGAAGAATAGCCACGCCTCGATGGCTTTCACGCACTGCACCATCCAGCAGCCTCCACCCCTGGGGCTCCCCCTCTCTATTAGCGGCCCACCCTCTCTAACTCGCTGTATCTCTTCTTTCCTCCACCTTCTCACCAGCCAGCCACTGTCTCCTGTGTGCACCTCCCCCACCCCGTCTGAATTGTGCTCCCCCTCCCCCACCGGAGACCGGAGACCGCTCAAGTTGTCACTTCCTGTCCTGCAGCTTCTACTCCAAGAGTCTCTGCACTTCCAACCTCTCTCTCACCGGGTGGAGGGTTTTCTGAACCCATCACTCACCCCTGACCCCCCACAGATTTCTCTCCCTATCAGAAGTCAAGGGCGCCAGTGAGGCTATGGCTTTTGAATAGGACCAAAGCAGATGCATGGAAGATGCCATATGGTGAGGAAAGGGAAAACTACACTTCTTATCGCAAAGATGAGGAGCGGCCATGAAGTTACCTAGATTGGAAAAGAACCCCTCTCTCCTCAGCCCAGTGACCCTCAGAGGGGAGGACATAGCCAGCACTACAGCGGTGGATCTGGGAGAAAAATGAAGAACAACAGTATCCAATGGTAGCTAACATACTAACTGGACCACCCCACAGCACGGGTGGTCAGTCTGCGAGGCAACCTAAGCATCTCAGGGAAGATAGCTATGCCCCAGCTCCCTGAGTGTGGGTGTCACTTGTATGACACAGATGAATTCTGCATAGGACAGGGACTCTTAAGATGGAGAGTGGGGTTTAGTTTGACTCTGGAATGTTCCACATCCTTTTCTTCATCTCTCTTTCTTTCTTGGTCACCATAAGATACACAATTTGTTTCACTCTATGCTTCCAGCTTTCATGTGCTGCCTTGCCACAGGCTCGACATAACAAGGCCTATTAGTCGTGGACTGAAATTTCCAAAGCTGTGAGGAAAAATAAATGTTTCCTCTTTATAAATTGATGACCTCAGGTATTTTGTTACAGTAACCAAAAGCTGACTAATGCAAGATTATCATGCATTTTCTAGATAAGCCCCAAATGCAATCCCAGATTTCCTTGTAAGAGAGATACAGAGCTTTGACACACACAAAAGAGAACGTAACATGACCACTGAGACAGAGATTGGAGTGATATGGTTGAAGCCAAGGAAGGCTGGAAGCCGCCAGAAGAGGTGAGGAACATGCCCTCCCCTGTGTGGAGAACATATCAGACAGCCAAAAATCTTGATTTCAGCATGATGGGACTGATTTCAGACTGATTTCTGGAGGCAATGAACTTCTATCATTCAACCTGTCCTTTAGGGTACTCTATTGTAGCAGCTGTAGGAAATTAAGCTTAGAACCCAGAGAAGGTAAAAGGCCTCACACAATAAACAGTACAGGGCTGGAAAGATAGCTCAGTAGAATAAGCACTTGCCTGTCAAGGCCAAGGTCCTGAGTTCGATCTCCAGTATCGCAAAAACATAAAATAAAATTACAAATAAATGGTACATAGCACATAATAAATATTTCCAAGCCGCCCTCATGCTTCTTTCCACCTCTTTTTTCTCTGTGTGGCTTCTATGTCTTCACCCCCTCCTGAGAAGAAGACCCAACTCATCAGGCATGGATACAGGAACTCAAGCTGGTCACACAGCTTGCCTCCATTTTTCCATCAGCACCATGGGGGCAAAGCCACCCACTGCCCAGGGTCCCTCAGAAAAGCAAGGGAGACTGAACACAGCATCTGGGTCCAGTTGATTTATGCCATATATTCATTCATCTTGCAAAGGCGACTCCCCATTCTTAGAGAAAAAAAAAGGGGGCGGAACAAGAGACAGATATAGAAAATAAAAATAATTAATAACAATAGGACTAGCGTGGGCTGACGGTTTCCCCTGGGCATCTTCCCTGGGAGCACACGAGATGAAGGACACAAACCTACTGCTCCTTCTGTAGCTCTGGGTGCTTCTGCTGAATGCATTTTCTGAGCTCAAGTTCAACATTCAACCGTATATTTTTTAATAAAGCACGATGACTTTTTCATCTGATGCTGACCCCAAGAGACAGAAGTACTAAGGGAGAGGCACCAACATGGTGCCTTGTGGGGCTATGTTCTTTGAAATATGTGTGGTATGCCCGGGTAGCCAACTCTTGAACACAGATGCAGACAGGCTATATCTCCATGGTGGCACTGATCTTTGTACCTCCGCACAGGGGTCCCAGAGGTTTGTCCATCCACCCCTCCACATCTCCCTCCTCCTACATCAGCTCTCACGGAGCTGGGTACCACAGGTACCAAAAGCTCCCAGCTTTTGATCCTATAGTAGCACTGTCATTGGGAACAGTCACTTTGTGCATATCTTCTTAAAAATTATTTTAATTATTTTAATCTTATTTATTCATTGGTACAGGGTTCTCAATATGCAGCTTGGACTGATCCTCCTGTCTCAGCCTCCACAGGGCTGTGATTACAGGCATGTGCCATTATGCCCAGTTTTGGTAGCCAGCACTGTGGCATGGCATGCAGTACTGGGGATTGAACCTAGGTCCTTGTGCTTTCCAGGCAGGTGCTTAGACCACTGAGCTATCTTCCTAGCCCCAAAATATTGATAGAAACTTCAAAGATGCCAGAAAGGAGTTTCAAAAACTGGAGAGATGTAGAAAATACTAGAAGAGACCCATCAAAAACTAAGTTACTGGGTCAGCCAAATAGCTTGGCAGATTAAAGTACCTGCAAGCAGGCACAGGGGCCAGGGGTTCAATCCCTGGGCCTGCCATGCTGGCCCCGCCCCCAGGGCACACTGAGAAGGCAACTGAGACTGGGCATGGTGGTGTGTGTGTGTAACCCCAGCACTTGGGAGGCTGTATATGGGTGGATCACTACAAATCCAATCTAGTGAGACTCTGAACACCTTGCAGACCTCTCCCTAAAATACAAAAAAAAAAAAAAAAAAGTTATCCGTTTATGGCCCTCAGCTATTCCCTCGAGATAAGACATAGTGTCTTCCACCACTTCAAAAGGCATTTCTTTTAACGTTGTGGCAGAACTTCCTGCTAAATAAGCATGTACATCACCACTATCATTGACAGAGATTATATAACAGAAGGGCAGCTCTACTGGAGTCATACCATAGCAAAAACTTCGTTACACCACTGAAAAGAGGAAACCTGAAATTTACCATTTAAAATAGGAGTCTCTCAGAGCAGAGAAAAGGGGAAAAAAGCTTCTCTGGCTTCTTTAAATATCTTCCTGTATTTCATTTCACTGAAAACCGCACTCCTGGCCCTACCAGGCCTGCAGCCTTCTCATTACCTCTAGAAATTTACATGGCATCTTTTTTGAACTCTGAATTCCCGGACAGAGTTGAGTGTGGTACAGCAAATTAGTGAATCATAAAAATCAGAGCTGGAGAAGACCTCCGGGGTCAGAGGGTTATCCTGCGCCAGTCTGCGGCTGATTCCTGAGTGCCTTGTTCAAACCAGTTTTAAGTCAACAAGCCATCCCACAGGGAGGGGAAGAAAGAACAACAACAGAAAAGCCTTTGGAACATCCACGTCACTGGCCAGCCCAAGTCAGGCGGAAGAAGCCCCGGCCACCAACCAGAAAAAGTGAGACAGATGCCAGGACATGAGGGCTGAAAGAGATCTCAGAGGGCACAAAGCCTGGGGTTAAACTTTAAAAAGGAGGCAAGTAAGGCTCAGGAAGTATAATATACAGTTCCACAAGGGTCACAAGAGATCTATGACACAGAGAGCCAGGCCTGCACCCACCAAGGAACGTGACGAAGGTTGGTTCCACTTCCTTCATCAGCTCATCTGTCTTGGATTAGAGTCTGCAGTATGCACACATTAAATTGTGGCTTGTGAATCCCTTGGGGGTGGATTCTCTATTCTCTCTCTCTCTCTTTCTCCCTCTCCCCCCCCATGTGTATCTCTGTCTCTTTCTGTCTCTTCTATTTTTTCTCTCTCTCTGTCTCTTCTCTCCTCTCTCTTTCTCTCCCTCCCTCTCCTTCCCTCCCTCTCCCCCCCCCCAGAGCCTCCATCAGGACCTTCCTTAAGGGATAGCTTAGAAAATGCTAGTGATCTTTCTTCCTTGTATGAATCTCACTGTCTTCTAGCCTTGCTTGTTCCTGTCTCTGTCTTCCAGACTTAGGAATAGGAGCTGTGGGTCTCAGGGTCAATACAAGCAAAATTTTCTGGAGATTCCACTTGAAATGAGCTGGACTGCCAAGAGAGTCTGTCAGGCAGAAATGGTCACCTGGCAGAAGCATAGTAGAGGAGATGCAGGCATTGCATTAGGTTTAGAATTCTGACCTCTGAGAGTCCCTTCCACCTTCAAGCTTTCAGACTCTTCAGTATAAAAGAGCTTTCTTTCCCAAAGCACATAAGGTTTCAACTAGTTGAATCCCTTAAAAGTCAAGACAGATCCCCATGGTCTTTTCCCCTTATAAATCAAAGACATCAAAATATGGCTCCAAACATGGGCAAGGGGAAAAGAGCAGTCCCCAATGTGTTCTCCAAAATGCATTTCTTGATCAAGCTTAGACTTCAAAAGTGATCCTCTCGTCCTCTTCTTAAAACCTCATTTAACATCATCTTAAGTCCAATGAGTTCTGTGAGTTAGTTTGGCAGAGAGATGAAATCACATCAAATCCATATTCATTACAGACATCCCCCATGTCGTCTGGGAGAATGGATGGGCACCTCTTAGGGGAGGAAAGAGAGCTCCACACCAAAGCTCCAGAGTTTATTGAGCCCTGTCTTCTGTCTTCCTGTTTCACCTCCTTTTAATTGATTCATCCCTAAACATGAGGTGGCTGGGGAGACTCAGCTATTCCATCTGAAACCCTTTCATGCCTAATACCCCTCTTCCCCCTCTTGCACTAGCTACTTAGGCCTCAACAGCCCTTTGAAGACATTTGATAAAAGTCTGATATGTTCTTTTAAAATTTAGCTTGTTTGAAATAGGAGTGTCACCTAGAAAGAGAGAGGGAGATGGTGCCCTGGTCGGGGAGAGAAGCCTAGGAATATCTCATATGTAAGTTTCAACGCTTTCCTTCTCCCCCAGGTCCTCTGTGACTTTGGTTATGCAGAGTCTTTTAGTTCTGATCTCAGAGATTGGCTTCAAAATCCAGAATCCAATCCAGAGTTGTCAGAACTTCTAAGCTACCCTTATAATTCCAAGACATCAAAATATAGTTCCAACCATGGGGGAGCCAGGGGCCAAGACCAGTCCCCAACATGGTCTCCAAAATGCTCTTGGACATGGAAATTCCTGGAGAAGGGTTAGAAATAAAACACTTACTAAATGATGTGGACAGAAAATAGAAAAACATTCCTCATTTTGGGAATAGAAAAGTGGAAAGGGAGTAGTAATCTGTGGACCTAAGTTATTCTAACCGCCATAATTCTGTGTAGCATTTATTTAACATTGATAATATACCCAGTATCCTTCACTTCATTGAGTTCACCCTTTCTGGAACTTTCTTGGGAGAGGTGCATTGGCAAAGGCTGAACACCTAGCCTATGCAGGAAGAAAGCCCTTGCAATTTCCTAGGACATAGATACTCCTACTAATTTCAACCTCTGGCCAAGGTTGGGAAGAGATGCCTAGGAGTCTGCTACTACAGAGTACAGTATCCCCATACTCAGATAGAATTGTTATAACCTCAAGAGCATAGATAAGAGTGAAATGTGGTAATACAACTACAGAGTGGTGATTTTATATATTTATTACCTATGCTTTCCTATAAATTATATTACCTATGGAATATAATTTGTTCCATGGAAAGCTTGTATAGCTTAATTTTTGTGAATGGCTGTGTTTAACAACTGATGTATGAAGTCCCTTGCTCTTAGGAGACCTTCTTGTGGACTACTCTTGTCCTTTTCTGGGTAAATCCAACCTGATTCATAGCTTTTCTTTTACCTAGATTTGGCTTTGTTTTAATATCCTCATCTTTGATGAGCTCTACCTCTCCCCCCAGCCCCTTCAATCTTCACATTCAACAACAGGAGAAGTTGTTGAAAGGAAAGGAAGCATTGTCCAGGGCTACGGACTCTTCCACTGAATAAGGATTTAAAGAAAGGTCAGTGTTAAAGAAAGAGAGATGTGATTCAAAGAACAACCACCATCCAAACTTTGAAACACATCAAAAATTAACCCTCAAATGGCTAACAGACCTAAAACATCAAAATTATAATGGGAGAAGATATTTGTGACTTTGGTTATGCAAAGATTTTGTTAGTTCTGATCTCAAAAGCACATCTGTATAAGAAGACAAAGTGTAACTTGGACAAAATGGTGAAAGATAAAAAGGAATAAAAATATGCTATGTACACATACCACCCACCAAGGAGTGCAGACATTACATACTACACACATGTATGAATAGGCTAGAATTTAATAAAGGGCAATGGAAAAGACAAGCTACCAATCTGTAAATCATATGTCTTGTTAAAGATTTGTACCTGAAATATATAAGAATCTCAATCCTCAGAAGTAACAAAGCAAAAGACCCACTATAGCAATGGACAAATTATTTGGACATATCACCGGTGAAGATATACAGATAAAACCTGCTCTTTGTCATTGGGAAAATGCAAAGGAAAAGCACAATGAGATCTCCCTAACACTAGATACCTATTAGGATGTCTACAATTAAAAGGACAGACCAAAAATGATGATAAAAATTCAGGGCAACCAGAACTCTCATCTGAGAGTTCCCTGGCAGGAAAGTAAAATCACAGCAACCACTTTGGAAAATGGTTAAGAATTTTCTTAAAAAGCCAGATAGAAACCAGCCTGTGACCCTCTGCACATGCACGTATTTACCCAAGAAAGATACGTATGTATGAATGCATAATCTCAGTCATGAGAACTCTTATAACGTGGAGTTTGTAGAAGTTTAGAGTACAGCCATAGCTACCAGAGGCTGGAGAAATTGGGAAAAGCTTGATCAATGGCTAAAAGTTATGGTTAGGAGACAAAAAGAAGTGCTGGTGTTCTATCACATAGCAGGGTGATTATAACTAACACTGTACTACATGTTATTGAAAAGGCAGTGGAAAGCATTTTGAATGTTTTGGCCATAAAGCAATAATAAATGTTTGAGGACTGGGGCAACCCACTCAGGTCCCCCTTCCATCCTTCTCTTGAACAGGTGCTGTCTTTCTCCTAATAAATATATTCTGCTCTTAAAAAATAAAAATAAATAAATGTTTGAGGAAATATATGGATCAACCCTGATTTGAATATTACACCAAGTGCCCGTGCATCAAAGCATCAAAAAGGCAGGATGACGTGGTGACACATGTCTGTAATCCTAACCCTCCTGGAGGCTGAGGCAGGAGGGTAGCAAGTTAGAATCCAGGCTGCACAATTTAGTAAGTTAGTGAGACCCTATTTCAAAAATGTTTTCAAAATGGGGCTAGGGATGTAGTTTTGGGTGAAGGCCTTGGGCTCAATCCCCAATGTCACAAAAAACAGTCACTTATGGAGGACCCATCTTTGACAGGTGTAAACAAAGGAAGGGGTATAAAAGGAAGAATCATGATATGTGTGTATGGACAGTACAGTTAGGATAGAAACGCCGTGCTTCCACATAATTCTATGAGAGGCAAGATTTGCACGAATGGTAATTGAACAGGATATTATGTCGGCTTCTAGTACTATAAACAACCACTAGGAAAATAACAAGGTAGAAAGTATTAATTATTGAATCTTTAATATAATTTGGGTATAAAAAAATGTAAACAGCTACACTCTTAATTTACTGATAAGAGACATCTGCTATAATAATGTCTGTAAGTATAATATCATGTATGCACCTTGTACGATACCAAAACATTATGAAAACAGTTGGCAATGTATTAATTTATTGAATCCAACCTGTTAAGAATGGATTTAATGTCTTAAAACTGTCTCATTGATATTTTTACTTCAATAAAATAAAAAAGAAAGAGTCACTTAACACCCAATCAATATGTACAATTTTACGTACCAATTAAAATAGACTTTTTAAAAGAAAAATTCAAGTGTATGTCTATGCAGATATAGTACATGAATGTTCATTGCATCTGTATTTGTAATGGCCAAAACCTGAAGGCAACAAAAAATTCTTCAATAGATGAACAGCTAATAGCTGTGCAGTGTATTATTGCTCAACAGTCAAAAGGGGTGAACTATAGGTACAGGTTGAACCTTTGAACAATTACACTCAGTGAAAAACTTCAGACCCCACCCCAAAGAATACATATTGCTTTATTCCATTTATGTAAAATCCCAGAAAATACAAAGTAATCTACAGTGACAGAAAGCAGATCAGTGGTTGGTTGGGGGTCAGAGGAGGGTCAAGAGGGGAAATTAGAGAGAGCCACAAGCAAACGGTTAGCTTGATTCATTCGTTTGACTGCGGTAATGGTTTCGTAGGTGTGTACATATGTTAAAACTTATCGAATTGCACTCATGAAAAAAATGCACAGATTATTTCCAATTATACCTTAAGAAAAAATAAGTTTCAAGCATGGCCTGGTGCCTGGGGATCGTGAAATAAAGAGCATGTAATCGGGATTGACAGTGGCTTTGTCTGTAAACCACCGATGGGTAGACACCCCGAGTTTCTATAGAATCGTGGCTCAGAGGGACATTCATGGGTTAAACAAAGGCCAGGTGTTCTGGTGACTTAAGCTGAAGCTGAGCTGCATTGCATGCTGGTGGGCTTCTCCAATTGTTTATTTGGGTATTTCATGAACATTTATGCAGGCAGCAAGAGGGAAATGTGTACTACCCTCTTCCACATTCACATTAGATGTGCAGCAGTCAGAGCAGCCCACAGAATCCTAGGTGCATCGGTAAGCAAAGCTGAGTCCCAAGGTACCCGGCTCCATGCGGCCCAACCCAGGCCAGCCCCAAACCTTCCTGCCTCTCTCTGGCTCCTACTCCTGTGCTTCTCCCACACGCCTGCCCTCCTCCCTGCCGCAGCGCCCAGTGAGGAACTCTTTCCTCAAGAAGTCAGTCCCTGGAGAAACTTTCTGCCAGTTCTCTCAGTAAGGCCTGCATTTTACAGGCCTCCAAGGCCAGACACAAAAGGACTCAAGAGGACCCACATCAAGCAGGGACATGGAGGAACTCCCTGCCAGCTCCTGCAGGCTCTGCCACCACCACCTGCCTGGAACCTGTGCCCTCTGCTCTTTGACCTGCTGGCAGGGGAAGCTGAATGAGTCCCTGGCCTCCCCCCCTCAAAAGGTGACCTCAGAGAAGAGCAGGTGCCAGAATCCTACCATGCAGAGACCACCGTGTCTGTGTGCAGTTAGGAAAGAGGATTGGGTGGCCCAACCCTGCAGGTGGCTGGCCCTCAGGTCAGACCAAGTCAGATAAACAGAAAGGCAGCACCACTCCTAATGGGTTTCACTGTTCTTCGATTCTTTGAAACTTAACAGAGGACTGGGAAAGCTGGCTTGGGGAACAGCGGAAACATTCTCCCCACCCACCCACAGAGCTGACACCCAAATCTTTATCGCATCACCTTGAGAAGTGGGTGACTCACTCAGCTTCCCTTGCCAGCAGGTCAAAGAGCAGAGGGTGAAGGTTCCAGGCAGGTGGTGGCAGCAGAGACTGTAGGCGCTGGCAGGGAGGTCCCCCAGCCCCAGGGATAGATGTATTCCCAGACAGGCTCCAACTGTTAGAAGGTTCTTTCTTATAGGTGTAGCTGGGGACAACCCAAGGGGTTCCTTTTGTCTCGATGCACAAATACCTCATCAAGTTAAAAGAAGAAACTGAATAATGTGTATGATAGACCAACTTTAGGGCTTTAAAAATGAGAAAAAGAGAAACTGATGGTCACACTTGTTCTTCTATGCATTAGGAAATTCTGGGGAACACACAGGAAGCTTTAGAGAATAATGCTCCTTCTATAGGAAAGGGAAGAACAAGAAGAGAACCAGCTGCATGTGAAATCCACCCAGTGCTGGAAGCTGTTAGATATCCTTCGTGTGGACAAATTCGTTTCTTTCTCGCAGCAACCCAGCAAGAAAAAGACCATTATTACTGCCACTTTTCAGATTAGGAAGCTAAGGCTCAGAGAGAAGTTAACTAACTTGCCCAAAGTAGCAAAGGTAGGAAGAAATAGAGGTGGGACAGACCCAGGCAATCTGGATCTAGAGATTGGTCCTTTAAGGACCATACTAAGCAGTCCATACCAGAGTACTGGGAGCTTGCTTAGTAGTTTGTTCTTTGGTTTTGTTGTTGTTTTTATGCTTTCTGTTAGTCAGTTAAGTAACTCCAGAGAGGGCCTCCACCTAAAATTTCATAAATTATTGGTGCCAGAACAGAATGAGCCATGAGCTCTTGGCCACCACTCAGTGCCTGTTCTAGGAAGCCTGTCCCCTCTTAGAAGTCCACTCTGCAGATATGTTGTGGCCCAGGCTCAGTGCCACCTCCCTCTGCAGGGTCCAGCCTGAGCGACTATCCACAGGTGCTGGGAACGGGAGCCCAAAGGCCACAGATATGGAGCATCTCTGTGGAGAGGAGAAGGGAGCTTGTCTTGCACACAACATATGTCCCTGCCTTACCTGCAAAGTGCCATGACATGAGTTACTCAGTGAGTGGGCCTCGGAGACCACCGACTGAGGAGCCGGTCCAGGAAACCACCCCAGCCAGAAGTGTGGGTAGAAGGGGTTCTGATGCCCTATGTGCCTCCTCTGGCATCAGGCAGCAATGGCAAAGATACATAAGAACGGGAGACAAAAGTGACAGAGCGGGTGCCCAGGATTAACCGCTCTGTGGTCAGGAAAACCCCAGCAAACACGCAGGAGAGACAGTGACGCACAGTGGCACTGCCTGTCATGCCTGGGACAAAACAGGGAAGAGGAGTAGCAGCCTTGGGTCCTAGGAGCAGGACGCCCATGTGACAGAGGAGGGCAGGCCCTGGGGAGAGATGGGGCAGGATACCCTCAGCACCTCATTCAGTCTTGGGGTGTCAGGACCTTGGGCTTGGCTGCCAGGTGGGGCTCCCCATGGAACCTCACTAAGCCCTGCCCTGTGGTGCATGATGCAGCCCTGGGGTGTGCCCTGGTGTCGCCAACACTGTCAGGAGATTACAAAGCAGAATCTGAGAGACGACTGAGAGCTCACCACCTTCACCCCATCCGCCTAACTTGTGCCCTGTGGCTACAGAGATGCTAGCAGTAGGAATTACTTAAAGATGATAGACAATATATAGGATTCTTCCTTACTGTCATTAGGACAATAAAATTCACCAAATCTTGAAATCCTGAATCAGCGTTCCTTTCTCAGTGCTGTCATGAGGCTTCACCTTGTCAAAATGTTTAACAGGTCCTGTGGATCCCATCAGGCAACCTTAGACAAGCGGCTATTATATGTCCTTGTGACCTCAGCAGGAGAATGTCCCAGGTACGTTCAGTTGTGACCAGGGTGTAGCTGGCACCCATAGGGAGGAGAACTGGTTCCAAGAATGACACATTGATTACACCCTTAGGACATCATGCATAAATATCACCTGTCCCTGAAGACTTTCAAAACACTCAAGTCATGACAAAACACACACACACACACAAAGCAGCCAGACTCCTAACAATCAGGCCACTGTTCATCACAGAGAAGACTGGCACACCCTTTATCCAAGATAAAAACAAAATGCAAAAGCAGTCAAATGAAAGTTGGTCTCGCCTAACCTGAAAAACAACGGTCAGACCAGAGCATCGCTGGGAGCCACCTTTCTGTAACCAAGTTATTCCCTAAATGACTGGGCGTTCCCATCCACGGGTCCCAAGGGCCCTTTTGAGGCTTCAGCCAGTCAGTTTTCCTCCTGGACTCCACACCACCCTCAGGATACCTTCTCACCACGCCTTTGTTCCTGCACTGAACAGTCTCCAGGCCACTAGCCACAGATGGGGCCCGGGCTTCTGGGGACTTCGCACCCCATCCAAACCTCCCCCAAATCACCTGACTCCAGAAAGCAACTGAGAGGGAGGGGCAAGCCTTAGACTGGGGGTGTGGCCAGGCACAGACCAGACCGCAGCCCTCTTCTCAGAGCTGCGGCAGTGGGGTGGAGCTCCAGAGTCCTTGATTTGTCCCTAACCTACTGGTGACTTTGAGAGGACTTACAGCTTTCAGGCACACACCGCAAGAGACACAGCTGGGATCCTGTCCCCACCATTCCTCTCTCCACCTCACAGGAAAGCTGCAGTTTCCACACACTACACCCTGCAAGGACACTAATCACCAAAGAGTAATGACTCCCCAGGGCCTGTTTTCCCAAGGCTTTCTATGAACAACTTCCCACTGGACACGTGTCATTTGCCCACCACGTGCTACCACCCAAGTGAAAAGTATCCCAGTGTTGATTCTGTATACTCAAAACACCTGTGCAGTGAGTCTGCAAGAGACAGAGAAACGGGCAGAGGAAGAAGGGCAAGGAGGAAGGGCCACCAGGGCAAGGGGACACCTCCTTTCTGTTTCTCCAATGGCCAAGGGTCCACTAGAATTTTATAACTATTCAGAGTCCGTTCTGGTGGCATACTTTAAAAAGAGATTGCTCATTAAAATGTCAACTTCATACCTTGAGGTTATCTAAGGTAGTCCCTATATTTTTAAACTCTCGTGTTTATAATATCGTCCTTCTTTGTTTCCTCAGCTTGATTTTGACACAGACTTGTTCTATATTCTTTCCAAAGAATCAGCTTTTGTCTGATATCTTTGTTTCTGGTCATCAATCCCTGACCAAATTTGTAGCTTAATTTTTTTTTTCTAAGTAAGTGCTTTAACTGCACCATACAAATGTCAACAATTTTTTTTTAATTCAGTGAAAAATATTTTCTGATTTTCTTTGTCACTTTTGACCAGAGAGTTATGTAGACATGAACTGTTTAATTTCTAAGTATTTCAAATCTTTTTATTTCTATTGTTTGTTTCTACTATTTATTGTGCTAAGAGATATACTTTTTGTTACTTAAATTGTTGGCACTTTGCTTTGTGGTTTAGTACATAAGCCATCTTTGAGAATGCCTGTTCTGTTGCCATGGTGGGGAACATTCCCTACATACCAATCAGGTCAAATTGGTTGATGGTATTGTTTAGGTCTTTGTGTAGCCTGGTCAGATTTCTATCTCATCTATCAATTACTGAGACCATAGTATTAAGGGCTCCAATTACTGTTGTTGATTTTTCTACTTTTCTCTTCAATTCTGTCAATTTTGCTTTATACATCTTAGGACACTGTTCTTAACTATGCCTAACTCCATTACTTTCATATTTATATATCCCTGGTGCATTACAATCTATTTCTTTGATGTGTTTAAACCTTCCTTTCTGCAAATCTCGTTTTTTTTATACTACTCTGTTGAGGTTCTTGGATGTTTAAATTAGTCTTTTATTTTTTTTATTATTCTCTTTTTATTTATTTTTTTAATTCATTTATTTATTACAGTGTCTTGCTACACATCACGGATTCTTTTTTTGTGGGGGGTGGGGGAGTCCGCCCTCGGGGGAGGGGGGTGGCATGGCATGTGGTGCTGGGGATCGAACCGCGGTCCCTGAGAGGCGCTTTAGACCACTGAGCTATCTTGCCAGCCCTAAATTAATCTTTTAAATCAAATTTTGGGAATGTGCAGCCATTGTCTCTTAAAACACAATGGTACTAGATTCATGAACACTACTGTCTGTGAACAATTTGTGGACAACAGAAGAGTCTGGCTAAGTTCTACTTTTGTTTGTGAACTCTATATTGGCTGACAAATACAACTACGACTTCTTTCGTTCTTGAGCACAAATGTGGTCATCTTTTCCAGAATTGTGGAATGAATTAAATTCATGAATCAAGGCACTACTGTACTGTAATTTCCTCTCCTTTGCTTCAGACACACACATGTATAACATCCCACACAAATCCTAAGCCTTCCTCATTTATTATTGTGCTGTTTTTCTCTGTTCTTTGGTTGGGATTATTTCCGTTGATCTATCTTCATTTTTCATGTTTTACAACTCTCCCTACTATAGTTTTGGATCTGCTGCTGAGGTGCTCTAGTGAATTTTTCATTTCACTTATTATACTTTTCAACTCCAAAATCTCAGCCTGATTCTTTATCATTTATCTTCATACCGACATTGTCCATTTGATGTGTCATCACCATACCTGATTTTAATTCCTTAAATGTGGTTTCTTTTAGTTCTTTGAACATGTTATTACATCTGCTTTGAAGTCTTTCTCTGCCCTATCCCAAATCTGGATTCCCTCAAAGACAGCTAATTCTGACTGCTTTTATTTTAGTTTTTTGTGTATGGCTCATACTTTTCTGTTTCTCTATAGCTCTTATAACTTTTGTTGAAAACTAAACATTTCAGCTAGTATGTTACAGCAACTCTAGATTCTGATTTACCCTTCCCCAAGTGTTTGGTTCTGCTTTGATGGGTCACTTGATCATGTTGGTTGGTTGGTTGGTTGGTGACCTCCTTAGACTAATTGTAGAATATGTCTTTCTGTAGCATGTAGCCATTAATGTGTCTGTTCATATTGTGTGCCTGTGTGTTATTTGTTTGACTGGCTTTCTATCCCTCATGTTCATCCAAAGATGTGTGCATAGTTGGGGACTTCTCTAGTTAATTCTTAGTGTGTTCACATCCTTGCATCTCTACACAGCCTTCCAGAAGTCAGAGAATCTTATTAATGTCCTCTGTGACTGTCTCATTCCTTAGATGTCCTTGTTAGTTGTGGCAAGTTGCAGTCCTGATATTTACCATGTTGAACTTGCAACCTCAGGACAACTGTAACGCTGTCCTCTCCTACCTACGTGCTACCAGTATGGTTACTGCTTCCTAGGATTCTCTGCACCCCATTTCAAAGCAAATAGTTCCCTTTCAGCAACAAATTGGGGGTGTCCATGGCTTACCCTACTTTGAGGGGACTGGTGTGTGGAGCTATATGGGGTGGGGAGGTGGGAGCAGGCCCCATATAATGCCACAAATGCCCTCTGTTCTTAACTAAGGGTTAGTAGCTTGTGGTAAATAAAGGCTTCTCAATTTGTTGTATGTCTTTAGTTCATTTTTTCAGTGTGCAGAAATTGTGGGGTTTGGAGCCTGGGAGATAGTTCAGTGGCATAAGCACCTGCTTAGCAAGCACAAGATCCTGAGTTTGATCCCTGGAACAAAGAGAGAGAGAGAGAGAGAGATTATGGATTTTGACAATTTTTTCCAGTTCCTATCATTGCATTAGGGGAATGTTTAACAAGTCATTCATTCCATGTTACAAATAATGTATCAATATTACATGATATCTCATTTAATCTGCGTAATATCCATGGATGATATTATTAGTACCAGCTTATTGATGAGAAAACTTGTTTTCAAAGAGGTAAAGTAACTTGATGGTCATGGCTCACATTTCTCCAAGGGAGTACAGAGTGATCCAGTGGTCTAGACCTGGATCTGAGGTTTCCTGATCCTCTAGGGGCACTCTTTCTAGAGTGATTATCTTGAAGAATCTGATACATCACCATAAACATGGATAGGAATCAAAACTGTTGTTTTGATCATTAAGTAAGTAACTCTTAATCTAGATTGTGCACGATACAGATACAAGTTGTTTTTTATTGTGTACAATCTGTGTTCCAGGGGCCAAGCACTATGCTAGTACTTTCCCAATTTAATCCTCTAACAATGCTGGAAAGGAGGGAGGAAGGCATGGTTATACTTGCACCAAGAATACAGAACTTCAGATATAGTGACACCTCTGCTTTTTTAAAACAGATTTAGTACAGGGTCTGACTATGCAGCTTGGATTTGTAGTGATGTCCTCCTGTTTTCAACCTCCCCAGCGCTGGGATCATAAGTGTGCACTACCACTCATGAACTCAGTGGCCAGCTCAGTGAGCCTGGGCATCTCCATTTTTAAAGTAGGCTTCAGACAGCAGAGCCTAGTGTTGCATTAAGTTTGATGCTCTCCTTCCATTGTAATGACATTCAGCCAAAATAAAGTGAGGGACATGGAAAGAACCCTAATAAAATTGATGAGAATAATAAAAGATTTGGAGATAAAGGAGAAAACTAAGAATGGAAATGGTTCGGTCTAGCAAAAAGTTAAAATAACAATCTTCAAGAACACAGAGTGAGGGCTGTGGAGATAGCTCAGCAGTCCAAGCACATGCCTAGGCAAGTGCAAAGACCCGGGCTCAAACTCCAGTCCTGCATGCCCTGCCAGCCCCACACTCTCCCAGCATGTCGTGCTGGCCCTAAAATTTGGCATGGTGGTGCAGCACGCCTGTAATCCCAGTGCCTGGGGGCTGAAATAAGAAGATCACTATGAGTCTGAGCTGTGTAGTGAAGCCCTGCACCAAATATATAAAAAATTTTTAAAAAAATTCAAGGTGATACCAACATTTCATAAGCATAGATCTTTTTTCTAAAGCAAAACATAACAGCAGAAAGTGCATTTCTTTTTCACCAGGAACATCCTACTTCTTTCAAAGATTCATGAGATGTTAAAACTTGATCCCCTAAAGCTTCATTAACAAATTTTCTCAAGTTCCCTTTTAGAATGACTTAAATAAGGGAAGAAAGCGATTTCTAAGATTCGCTTAGCCCCATCTGCCTCCTGGAAGGTGAGTGGTAACTAAGTCCACGTCTATGTCCAGACACTGCTCAGCTCTGGTGCCTGTGCACCTCTCCCTGGTTCATTAAAGCAAAATTCTTGCAAAATACAGCCCTCTCCAGGCAGGAGAAACTAATGAGCCCCACAAGACAAGCTCTAAGGCAGAGGTATATCTAGGCCCCTCATACTCCAGCATATCTTCCTACCATAAAAATTCTCGATTTGATTTAATACTCTGAGGTAGAGAACAGTCTCCAGAATGTGAGTGTGCAAACACATGTCACCTTGGGTATATCTGCTTAAATACATGTACACATCAAATTGGCCAGCTGTCCCTTTGGAAGGAAGAGTGACAAGTCTAGATCACGGGAAGTTGGATTTATGAATAATTAAAGTAAAGAGATTGAGGTTTTTGTCTTGGTGATAAAATGGGTCAGTGGGTACTGAGAAAGGACAGCTCGGGAGAGGAGGGCTAGCGTGTATCCAGAGAACAGGGGCTGGTGGCACGAAACCTGCACCCTTCGCTGTTGTCCTTTAGTCCAGCCTCAGTTTAGAGCATCCACAAGTGTTCTTTGGGACCCAGAGTCAGGAGTGGGGACACAACCTTCCCTGCACCTCTGCCAGCCAGCTGGAGCCACGAACATATGTTTTTACATTCACTTTTATATTAACTTCATTTTGCCAGCAATTTCATTAAAACCCACTTCCAGCGCTGATATGTGCAACATGAAATCCTCCAGATGAACTGGGTCTGTGGATGGTGACAACACTCTCACCACACTCCATGGATCAAATCGCTCCATATCCACTTGACGGGGCCGGAATGTGGAGGCACCACCAGGCAAAGGCTGTGAAATCAATAGCTACAGAGGGCGGGCTGGGTAGGTTTTCTGTTTTGTTTTTTGTTTTTTTTTCTCTGTAGTTCCCTAAGGAGACTGACACACAGATTAGACAAATCACTTTTCATAATCCTAAGGACTGCTGCATGATGTATCCAGAGTATTAATCAAAGGCTGAGGCCAAGTAAAATGTGAATTAAATTTCTTAATGGAGAGAGACATGAACTTTCTGTCCTTAGATCTCTGGCTGTGGACATCTCTCAGGCAATGAAAAATGTAGCTACCCAGTTTATAATATTCTGGAAGATATATCACCAAAGTGACATGGCTTACCGTGGTTATAGTTTCTGCTTAAGGAACTTGGTTTCCGATGTGGTGAAAGGGAGTTCAGGGGCTGCTCAGAGAGAATTTGAGGGCATCTCCCAGGAATGAAAGTCTTGTGTGTTTGGGGTCATTAAAATATGACCAGGCTTTCCAGCAGAGTCTGGGGCTCTAAGTCATGACTGAACACCGGAGGCTTAGTAGTGTTTTTTTTTTTTTTCAGTTCACAGAATTAAAATGAAGTCAAATCTTTTGCTTTCTATTCCAAAAAGCCAAAATGAGCCCACAAAAAAGTAAACTAAAAGCTAGTGAGATTCAATACTAAAACTGGAAAAAAGCCTGCAATTATGGTCTTCGGTGAAGGTCACATACACCATCGGAAGCCCCCACTGTGTGATGCTAGTTAAATTAGGGATGGATAAATGGCAAGAAGAAAGGAAAAGCCCATAAAAGTGTTTATGAAACAGGAATTTTGGGGGGTGCCCCTTGCAGAGGTGTTTGGGGTGCTATTGTATTGGAAAGTTAATCAATACTACTGCCCCCCCCAAAAAAAGGAACATAGCAGCCATAGTGAGGGTACCTCCTGGGACAGACAGGAAGAGAAAGAGGGCTGTGCCCATGGAGACCATAGAGGTCACAGTGTTGGACACAGCATTTGTGAGCAACTGTGTCCTCGGGTGAAAAGCATTTTATGGCCATTATTGGACTCACGTCCATAATTTCCTAGTAGATACAGAAGCACAAGGGGCCACCAGGAGGATAGAGGAACACCGATCAGAAATTCACCCAACTCGCATCAGGAAGGGCCAGCACTGAGCAGAGAGAAAGCAAGCTGGGGAAACTATTGGATGCATTCGGCTTCCCAGAGGAGTTGGGATGGGCAGGATTACATGCCCCTCCCCAACACACGCACACACGCACGCACGTACGCACACACTCATGCACGCACACACGCACGGGAGCCTGGTCCTCCCTATGACGCAGTTTTCTTCATTTCTACAACAGATTATAGTAAACAGCTGAGTGGATCTTGAAAATTTAGCAAGATGATCTAAACTAAATAACAGATCCATAATACAAAACGATTCCCTTCACTGCTGCTTCCATCTAGAAAATGGACCAGCTACAGAAAGAGGTGCAGAGCCAGAGACAGCCAGCTTGGGGTGAAGCTCGGGGCTGCCCGTCAGAAACCTATGGCCCTGCGCACCCTGGATGCCCCCATTTCCCACGGAAGCCGAAGCCACCATGACACATGGGCTGGGCTGAGCCCCCGGCCAATGCCCACCTGCTTCTCTCAGCCTCAGATTTCATCTCGGTAACAGGGAGGAGGCAGGGGCCTCCTCTCGGCTGGGAGATTCTGCAAGATGGTCAGCAATTAGGCAGGAAATCTTGAAGATCTCTCTCCCGTCCAGTGCAGTGCACCCGGTTACGAGATACAAAATTAGAGCTCGTTCTGCTGACAGATTAATGAGGAAGCCGTGCAGGCCAGATAGTAGCAAATTAGGCAGCGGAACACAGCAAGCGGGGTGTGATGTTGGCACTACTAACAGGAGGATCTCTGGCTGGCTGTCGGGCATGTCTTCAGGAGTCTACAGGGTGTGTCTGTCTTATGCGGCATTTTTTAAAGTATCCAGGCAAAAATACTTTTGTGGAGAGCTAGGCCGACTGGGGTCAGCACTGCTTGCCAACTCCTTGAGAATTCCCTGCCTAATATACGTACCAGCTCAACACAGCTAAATGCATGTGTAACATCAATACTTCTTACCCGAAATGCTCTTTCCAAGTACTTAAAAATAAAATTTAACAAGCTCATGATCTTTCTACATATGTTCTTATGACCTGACTCTCTTAAAAACAAACTTGGTAAAAAGAAAGTTAAATTCCAGAGTGCTCCACCACATAAAACCAACAGACCTGAGCAGTGAGAGTATTTTCACCCTAGATGGGAACATCAGACACATCAGTGCAGGCAGCGGTACCTTCTCTCCCTCAGGTCCTTCTAATTTTTCTCACCTCTACTCCACCTCTTTTCAGATTTCTACCATTTTGCAGGGGCTGCTAAACAAAAATGGGCTGGGGAGATAATTCAGTGGTCTAAGCACCTGCCTAGCAAGCATAAGGAGCCAAGTTCAATCCCCCTGATACTGCGTGTCATGCTGGCCTCAGGACCTGGGGCACACCGTGCCCCCTGCCAAAACCAGGAGTAGTGGTACAGGCCTGTAATCCCACTGCTGGGGAAGCTGAGACAGGAGGATCATTATGAGTCCAATCTGTGTGGTGAAACTCTGTACCAAATAAACAAAGATTTTTTAAATTTTTTTAAAAAGAAATTTTCAACTCAAGTAAGTATGTTAATATATGTCCCCATGGCAACTAATTGATTTCTGAACTAGCATTCTCATAGATGGATAAGTAGGTGTCTAGAAGATTACTACACACACACACACACACACACACACACACACACACACACACACACCACATAGGCTGGCCAGGAGTTCATCACAGGACAAATGGCAGTGCTCTGTGTCCTTTCAATGCTTCTCCCAGAGATCCTGGCTTTGGTCTCCTGGGTCACTCCCTTGGGACAAAGTCCTCTCCTGGACACTCTGCTTAGCCACAACACAATGCTGCTGTGAGACGGGGATGGATCCGAAGATGGGCAGTTGGGAAGGGAAGATGGAAAAGGAAAACAACAGATGGGTTCTCTGACCAACCAATCTTAGGTAAGAAAATACCAGAAGTTCAGGGTCTGGAAGTCAAGGCCAGAAAAGCCACTGCCATCTGTTTAACCCCAAGAAAATCTGCAGAAGTACCCCCAGAGCGATGCATACTTCCACATCAAGCATGACACAACCCCGGGCCCATGCTTGGGCATGGGCAACATCTGCGGGGTCACCGTCTGCCCCAATGACTCGGCCTTCACGAATAAGAGGCATCACCAAGTGCTCCTCTTGGGCTCATTCATTCAACAAATATCGCTGTGTGAGGCGCAGGCTCCTGAATGCTTCTTTGCATTGTGTCACAGGGTAAGCTTGAATTATCAGTGTCATCCCCACAAGGAAACTGCTATAAGCCATCCTTGGTGACAACTATGTGTCCTAACAAAACCAGGTAGCATACAGATCGAACTGGAGATGCACCTAGCAAAATGTGCCTGGGGTATTTCCAGACACTTGAACCATCTAGATTCCAGATCCCAAGTAAAATAAAATAGAAGAGGCGGGAGAAGTGCCCGAGGGAAGAGGTCATATCCTAAACTCATCATTAAATTGCTGGGAAGTGGGAGTGTTGAAAAAGGCTGGAAAAATATGATCCTTTGGTGGGTTGGGATCTCACTGGTGTTTAATTGGGTCTCCAGTGAGGCATTTAAATCTATGGGCAGCGATCGAGGGTGAGAATTCTACTCCAGTGGCCCCCAAATGACTTCACCTTCACTTTCATTTTAGTGGTGGAGGAAAGCCAGGACATTTGCTAAAATATGTGAGCGGCTGGTGTGGGGTTTAGGACCTGCATGTGTGTGGTAGTCGCCATGGAGGAAATTCAGCATTCGGTGATCTTTCAGCACCTTGGTTACCAAAAGCCAGGGCAGCCACACAGCATGGCCAGCGACCTTGTGTACCCCCCACCCCACCTCAGCCTCACCAGCGTTCTCAGTTTCCCAAAACAGGTTTTAGTTTTTGTTGTGTGATTTTGCTGCTGCTGCTGTTGTTGTTGTTGCTGTTTTCAAAGGTAAACCTCCCAAAGACTGAGATGAAGAAGCTGCCAATCAAAAAAGTCTGCGGAGCTTCTGCACCCAAACTGGATTTTTTTTATTAAATCCCCCATCATCTCAGACTTGGAGATTGAAGACAGAGAGGAAAATGACCAGACTAGGGGCTGAGAGACCTGTGTTTTAATCACCAGACTAGAAGGCTCTTGAACGGGGGCCTTCCTTGCTTGGGATCTTAGACAAGTGATACAACCACACCCTGCCTCCGTTTCCCCATCTGTAGAATGAGCAGCCCGCCTCACAGGAGAGCCCCTGCTACTGGCCTGTCAGTGAGCAAGGGCCTCTAGACCTCCATTTCCTCCGCTTCTCTGCCCACAGGAAAAGAACCAAAAAGCAGCATTTCACAGCATTCAAGGCCAAGTTTTACCAAAAAGGCAAATGGATCAAAGGCCAGTTCTGTCTGCCACCAACTGCCACCCTCCTGGAACCTGGGATCAGAGCCTCACTTCCTGTCCCAGCCTCGTGCTCACCCACGGTAGGCCTGGGAGCGACCTGTGTGCTCCGACTTGAATTATCTCCCCTGGGACTCTGTGAGAAGGGAGTAAATGAGTGTGGCCGTTTTTGTGGGGGTGTGGAAGCAGCCCTGGGAGTGGCACCCCGAGTGAGAGTGGGTGTGTTTATTAGCGACTAAGCAGGGGCAGAGGCCAGCTATAGCTGGGATAAACATTCCTGTAATTACCGAGCTGCTTTAACTGACCCAGAGGCTCCACCATCCCATAAATCTCTGCCTGGTAGACAGAGATGCAGTGATTAAGAGAAGGGGACATATTTTCCCTCTCAGAGGAATCAGATGTTGCCATTGATCTTCCAACGATAAGTTCCCCTGCGGAGAAAATGAGTTGCATGCTCATCTTGACTCTTTCACGATTTGATGGAGAATACGGCCTAGCGGAGGGTGCTTTTTTTTTTTTTTTTTTTTTTTTTTTTTTTTTTTTTTTTTTTTTTTCTTTTTTTTCACTTTACAAAACAACAGAAAGGAACCTGAGCCATGTGGTGTGTGGCAGGCCCCACAGACCAACGATAGCAACACCCCACCCTCTCAGGGGGCCCCCCACGTACATGCCCACCCCTCAGCAAGAGCAGTAGACACAAATTTAAACAGCCGTGGCAAGGTGTCTTCGTTTTCTTTTTTAAATAAAGGCAAAAATAAAAGCACCAAATGTTTTACCTGGCGTGTGTTTGCAATGACTCAACTCAAGAACTTGGGGGAGGGGGGCTCGTCCCTGCCTCAAGGAAATTCCCCTTCCGTGGGAATGAACACACGTTCCCCACGCTGGTGGGCCAGGGCCCTGGACAGGGGAAGTGGGTCTGCTGCCCACCCCCAGGAGCTAAAAGCCCCTGGGCAAGCCAGGGCTTTCTCTCTAACCAAATCATATTTTTCGATCTGAGTGATTTTATGGAAAGGGCTTAAACAACTTCCTATGTTCCTGTTGTTGCTCTTAATTTCTTCTGCTTGCAGCGAAACCCCTACAGGAAAGCTGTAAAGAAAATAGAATAAATGAAGAAGGAAGCAAACGTTTCTCTTTTCTTTCCTCCCTAAAACCCTCGTAAACATCCCACCCCGTGTCACAAACGTATGGCAAGCGCTAAGCCGGGGTCCTCTCTCCTCCCCTACTCCTTTGAGGTCCCTGCTGCAGCCCTGGGCTCTGTTCCCCTGCCAACTTGGTGGGAGTGTTTAGTGACTAGGCGGCTGCAGCCTGCTCTCCCCAGAACTTCACACTTCATTTTTCCATATCCCTGGGAGCAGCAGCAAATATTTCACCAGCCTGGTTTGCCGGCTACCGCCATAAATCAGACTTAGGCCTCAAAAAAATATCCAGGCCTGTCAAGGCATTAAGCTTTTATTTTCTGACTCGACCCAGTGGTAAATGAGAGCTTGTATTTTCCTTTAAAACTGTAAAGGGATTTTTAAGGATTGTCACTGGATGGCGGCCAGCTATGAAAGATACAATACAGAGTGGAGCTGGTTAGGAGAGATTTGGAGAAGTCTTAAGTATGAAAAATGTCTTTTCTTAAAGGTTTTTCAATGAAATGAGAAAAGGGGTCTTAAATTTCATAAAGGTTTTGGTGGGAAAAAGAAAAGACCCGCACTACTTATGAGCGGAGCAGTAGGGATGAAGAGCGAGCTCTCTGAGAGGCGTGAGTCGTATTTGCTGAGAGCCGGGGGGCTCCCGCTTACCACCGTCTCCACCTCTCTTTTCTTTGTGTATAGATACTCTAGCTGGTTCATTACTCAGTTCCTGCCATCATTACGGGCGATATGACACCAAGAACAAACAGACTGGACAGTTTTATGTGCTGTATATTAATTGCTTCATAATTTAGGCCAGCAAACCAGGACAGAGAGGCGAGTCCATTCGGAAAACCTTCTGCTTAAGATCCCGGAGCAAGCCTGCAAGGTGGTAATCATTCCTGTGAGATCACTCCCGCATGTGTCCCCTGGCCGGGGAACCAACTCGTTAGCTGCAGATGCACAGTGACTTTTCACCGTGGGAAGAGCCATGGCGTGAAAGGAGGCAGGTACTGCGAACAGCCCTGCAGGAAGTCTGGATAAAGGTGCAAGGAACCAGGCTTGGGGATGAGGTGTCGTGTTTTGCGGAGGTCATTGCAATGCAATATAATTAAATGAGAGCAAGCAGAATCCTGCCTCTGCCTGGGCCAGGGTCGAAGGGAGGTGTATGAGAGAGAGGAAGGAATAAGTGAGAAGTGCTGAGCCCCTGCACAGGCTGCAGAGCAGAGCTTAAATCAGGATGAGGCAGAGGCAGGTGGTATCCAGGCCATGAAGACCATGTGATCTGATTTATAGTCAAAAGCCCTGGGGGCCAGGTGGGTGGACTGATGGGAACCCCAGCAGGGGAGTCCAGGGGCTAGACCTGAAACCACATCCCCATAGGAAGTGCAGGGGAGAAGGATCCCACAGAGGCCCCCCTGCCAGCGAAGTTATTTATGCACAACTCTCCACTCAGCCTCAAGTGGGTGGGTTGCCTTAAAGCCTGGGTGTTTCCCAAGGTGGAGGGGACATTGATTTCCTGGGTGTAGCTTTTTCTTCGTAAAGGAGGTCAGAGGAAGCTGAACATAGACTGCCTGGCCTGAAGTATCTGAGCAGTGGTTCAAGTCTTAGTGCAACCCCACCAGATGCCACGCCCTGCAGAGATACAAGGGGCCCAGCCATTGAGCACCACCCTGAAGCCACTTCCCACTCAGGAGTCAGCAATGATCTCCTGTTAGTCTGTGACCTTCGGGAGACTTTCCTCACCGTGGATCAGCCTGGAATATTGCCTGAGAATCTGCACACTACGCCCCACAAGCCAAATTTAACCTGCTTCGTCTTGGCGGATGGCCCCCAAGCTGAGAACCATTTTTACATTTTTAAGTGAACAAAAAGGAAATGATATCTTGTTACATGTGAAAAATGGTATGAAATTGAAATTCCAGTACTGGTCATTCAATTTTTCTGGGAGACACAGCTATGTCTGTTGGTTTGTGTATCGCCTGAGGTGCTCCAAGCAATTGTACCTCTTACCTCTTTATAGAGAAAGTACAGGAGCCTGCTCCGTGTCCCCTGCCAGCCACATGCAGCCCTCTCTGTCCTTTGGGTCCCCTGGGGTACTGGTCATGCCTCACACATGCTACCTCTCTCCACAGAGAATATATTCTACAATGAAGCAATATTTATGGCTTTTTTCCACACAAGCTACAAAAATGACAAAACTATTAACTGGAAAACTTAAAAATTCACCAGACAGTCATAGAACACTCCAATTGAAAACTGGAATAATGTCCGTGAAAAGTTCATAGCAGCTGTCCCTAAGCACTAAGGGGCACAGATAAGTCAAATATACTTTTGATAATCTATATATTTCCATATTCCATATTTTCCACAAAGCACATTTTCCACAATGAATCATTTCCATAATGCATATTTTCTACATGTGTTCTATAGCATACATGTTCTAAATTTCCTCTACTGTACATTCATTCTAGTATAACTTTTAATGAGACTTTCAAAAAAATAAATGTTGCACACCTATTACACACATAGCCTTGGTTGCAGATTTTGCCTCTTGTGAATGAGTGTTCAAGATAGTTACTATTGCTGTCATCATTTATGGCAGGATTGTGGTTCAGCATTACTGGGAGATGACTGCTTGGTAACACCTACAGTCCCCTGTCTTATGTCCTCCACAGATTTACTAATAAATCCTTGGAATGTCTAGATCCTTTTTAAAACGGGAATGTATGTGCTCAAACCTATATCCCAGATACCCTGCTATAATATCATTCCTCCATTTGGTTCTTGCTGGTGGGCAATGAGCCCTGACTACAGCAATGTCACTTAAGGAGGGGAGGACAGAGGTTAGACAATGCAGGAGTCTCCTCCTGACCACTGTGCTGGGAACTGCAGGATTTGATTCTGCAGCTCAGGAGTAAAACACCAGGTAGATCAGGGCAGTCAGGTGGGGCTTGGGGGTTTTCTCTCACACCCGTCGCAGATTCTGTGCTCCATATCCCTGAGATCTCTGCAGACCTAGAGTGTGTGCCTGGCATGCCAGAGCCTGCATTGACTGTTCTACCGAAACGTCCTCCTTTCTTCCTGTGGCGTCAAGTCGAAGCTCCAGGACCATAATCTTGTCCATGAATCTGTCGGCAAAAGGCAAGGCCCACCTTTATCCCTCTGTGAATTAGCCCAGTACCCACCCCTCATAGGTTTAAGACAGCCTGCACATCTGGCAGACGGAAGCAGCAGAGCCCACCTAATGCTCCAGAACTCTGGAGAATTCTGGAACCATCGGACCACCAGAGCCTTTATGTCTGGACCAATCCCCTTTGCTATCACCATCGCCACAAGTACCCAGGCCGAGTCATTTCACTGCTGCTGCAACTTCCTGTTTCCCCTCAAGTTTTGCTGAGAAGGCCATTTTGAAAGATGAAAGCCCACATCCGTGAAGAGTTTGGTCAGAGACTCTGGGTGGGCACTCAGAGGTTGTCCACGCAGGAGTAGCAGTGCTACCTGTTAGCAAAGTTGGGCCAGCTTACTGGATCCAGGCACTGTCCACTTCCTTCAGTAACTAAGCCAGTGGCTCTTGATCATCTTTCCAGGGGCTTTGCAGAAACAGTAACACGGCAGCCCCATCCAGGGAGGCTGAATCAGAATGTCCTTGTCTGCTGAGACCAAACAGGACACGTCTGGGGCAGGGGAAGAGGGTGGGTAGAGGGCTGGTCCTCTAACCCCACCTCTCTCTAACCACATCTAAGTTAAAACCGCAAGCCTAAGTAAACAGGAGAGTGAGGGCTGATACAGTGGCTGGGAGGAAGGGGGTGGCAGGAGGAGGACAGGGAGATCAGGTGCACGAAGCCCCTCGTCTTGGCATACTCAGAACTCTCACTCCTGGCAGGGATCTTCCAGTGCCAAGGCAGATGCCACCTGGGAAGGACAACTTGGTGTCAGCATCCAGGCCACCCTCAGGCCCTCCCAGTGCCTCACCCCTGCCTACATCCCTTCACCACCCAGCTGCCTCTGCTTCTCAAGCATCTTCCAGCTGCCCCCTTGGGACAGGGACTTTGTTTTCTTGAATGCCAGTTCTGGAATGGGCAAGACGGTGGACCACGTGGCTCAGGGCAATAAGCCCTGACAACTAGGACTGCTGAACCCTCATCCTGAGGGCACTGGGATAGGAGAGTTTGTGCACTGGGGGCTTTCAGAGAGCAGAGGAAACCCACACAGGGAGTCCTCTTCTGCCATGTTTACACAAATTACAGAGAAACAGGAAGAACACTGCCGTTCTCCATTCCCTCTTTGAGCTGTCGCTCTTTCCCAGCCAAGGCCCTCTGTGATTTCTCTCCTAATAACAAAAACCTTCTATGAAACATTAGCTCTGCCCAGTGTACAGTGCCAGCTCCCACCCCCTCACCCAGCACACTGAGATGGATTGAGACTGGGCGTGGTGACACAAATCTGTAATCCCAGAGTTTGGGAGGCTGAAAACAGGAGGATAGCTATAAGTCCGATCTGTGTAGTGAGATCCTGAAGACTGTACTAAATGCACATACACACACACACACATACACACACACACACATTAGCTGTGATCAAACTCAGGATCTAGCACTGGACAGGTAGGCGTTGTGCTGCTGAGCTACATCCCCAGCCCACAAGCTGCTTTTCATGCCCAGACTTCAGCTGTATTCTATCTTAGACAAAGAAGCTGAGGCTTTGGGACATGGGTGGGCTGCCCTCAGGTCATGCATTAGCTCAGGACAATTTGGACTCAGGCCCATCAGAGACCCCCAGCTAGAACCTGTGAGCACCAGGCCTTATCTTGAGCATGTGGGCCGCAGAGCTGGCTTCTCAGAGAAGTCGAGTCAGTGCTCAAAGAGCCTGGCCAAAAGTAACAAAATTCACCAAAGCCCAGAGCCACTTTGGCTGCAGAGATGGAAGCAGGCACGTGTGGAGAGGTACCTAGGGGCCTTCGTTCCTTAGCAGGGCCTATAACCCAGCTTGATCTGCGAGATGGACCGGCTGCACCCCTTCAGAGGGAATAACACAAAGAGAACATTTAGGACCAAGCTAGCATAACATTAGCAGAAATGTATCTGCCAAACTTTTATTCACCTACTCTGTGAATAGTGATGAAGGACCCTGCTGTTCACTGGAGGTGAACCCAAGCTCAAGCCCCACTATCAGGTGATGGGTTCATTCTCTCTCCAGCTGGAAGCAATCACGTCTGCAAGTTTGTCTGGACTTGGAGAACCACCAGAGAACAATGCCTGGCATTTACGGTTCCGACACATCCCTTCATGATACTGGAACCAAGCTTCAGGACAGTCTGCCCCATGGGTAGGAGGGATGGGAGAGAAAGGACCCAGCCTTATGAGCCCCTCCATGTAGGATACCTGTACTCCTGATGCAGAAAGTGTTTTTAGGAAGCACTGAGACACTCTAGGGAATAGGAAGTCATGCCATCAACAGGACCCACGGACTGCACAGGCAAAGAAAGGATCCTGTGCTGGACACCGCAGTGCTGGGGTCAAAGCACTTCAGTCCCCACCGTGTCTACACCCCTACCTAGATGTCTGTCTGAGCAAGCAGGTAGCAGGACTCCTGCCTCTTGCACTTGCAGAGGCCTCAGTAAGAAGCCATGTAAAGGACTCAACACAACAAAGTTCACCCTTCACTGCAGTTCTCTGCTGGGCCTTCCACTTACTCTCAGATGCTGACATTGCTTTCTTTTTATTGCATGCAAGTGTGGGTAGTAAACACTTCAATAACAAAGAAATCCACTTTAAGGCAAATATTAAGGGACTAATGGCACAAGGCCCAGGTGGATATGGTGGACATCTCGACTAACACGTCAAGGACTGACGTTTTGGAAGCAGGACTGGAGAGTATCCACGTCTCTGCCTCCGGCTTCTTGTCAGACAAAAGAGGCTCCCAACCACTAGAGCTGCAAAGCCAGCTCTGAGCCTCAGTGTACCTCCATCCTCCATCCGACCCTTTCCACACCACAGTGGGGCCACTTAGTAAGTGGTATGATGAGAAACATAACTGCCAATATGGCTGACCAACAGAGATACATCTTTGCCCTCAAGCTTCCCACTCTGACGCTGACTCTAGAGACCCTTGCATGTCACCCACCCTTTTTCCTGTCAAGTCTCACACTACCACTATCGTTTTTCTCTCTGAAAGCACATCCCAGGCCTGGAGATATGGCCCATCCGGTCTCTACAGCAGGATTTAGTTGTTTCCTGAGTCCTCTTAGAAGCCAACTACCAGCTGTCTGTAGGTGTAGCTTCCCCATGTGCAGGGATGAACTCACAGGAAGATCACAGTTCCTACTATTTTCGTCCTTCAAAAGCAACTGAGCACTGTGTTACATGTTCTCATGCCCCAGCCCCACACCCAAGACAGATGTGCCTCTCGCAGGGCCATGGCTCTGATTACTGCTTCTCATGTGGAAAGAGCTGGCTCTAGGCAGGAACTGTTGGCTTCAGTGGTGTTCTTCACTCAGCTGTGGTTATGGGTCTCAGAAGTTAGTGAACCAGGAAGCCTGGGAGACATGGGTAAGAATAAGGGAGGAGAATCACAAAATTCAGATGAAGTTTCCTAGAACTACACAGCCCCACTCCTCTGCTTTACATGGGACAGAACAAGGCCATGAGAGGATCCCTGGCCTGCCAAAGGTCACACACATCCCAGTCAGAACATGACTGTGTCTCCCTCTGGACTCCTGAACCCAAGATGACCCTGGATCTCATTAAAAATTCTTGCCTTGTCTTATTTCTTCAATGGACAATTTAAAATAGAAATCATAAATGTAACACCTCGCTGTGTGTATGTAGCACCTTGCTTCCAATAAATGGCAATCTTTCAGCTGGCCCACCCACACTGTACAGAACGGAAGCCTTTCTACCCTGGGCTCCAACGCTGGTTACAGACGGAAGGCTGGCTTGGAGCCCACCCACACAATACTACCAGAGGCACAGCCCAGAGGGTGGCTAGCAAAAAGCCCAAGGCTCGTGTCCGCTGCATGCCCCTTCAGAAGGGTGTCTTATTTTTAAAAGCTCCTCTCTATATATCTTAATTTATATATGACTACATATAACTTAATCTACATCTTTTATCAACTATTTTTTCAAAGCCAAAGTGAAATATCATCTCCCTCCAGTAAGAATGGCTGTTATGAAAAAGATAAAAGATAAGAAACAGCGGGGAGGTGTGGAGAAAAGGAAACCGTTATACCCACTGTTGTAGGAATGTAGGGTTAGGGTGTATTTGTTACAGAAAATCATATGGTGATTCCTCAGAAAGGGACAAAAAGAACTACCCATATGATCTGGCACTCCCACTGGTGAGTAAACAGCCAAGGGAAATTAAATCAGTCTGTCAAAGAGAGGTCACACTTGTGCTTATTCGAGCACTGTTCACAATAGCCAAGGAACGGAACAGCTGAAAGGTCTACTGACTGATGAATAAGTAGATAGAGAAAATGTGACTTAAATCTGTAATGGAATGCTATTTGTCTATATATAAAATAAAGAATGTCATTCTGTAACTTGGGACAACATGAGTGGGACTGAAGATCACCACTTTAAGTAAGACAAGAACACATGACTTTACTCGTGAGCAGCATCTAAAGTAGACAGTTGACTCTGGGGAGATAGATCAGCGGCTTACTTACCCACCTAGCACGCGCAAGGGCCCGAGTTCAATCTCTGATGCCGCAAAAAAATTAATAATACTACTACTAATAAAGTAGACAATCACATAAAAGTTGAGATTCGATTCTCCCCCAAAGTAGCAGACCTTGAAAGCTATTAGTAATACTTTTATTAATATTAATGGTAGTGTGGCATAAGCATCTGTCTGGCAAGCACGAGGTCTTGAGTTCAATTCCCGGTACAAAAAGAAATGATAGTAGAAAGAACAAAACAAAGAAAGAAAGGTGGAGAAATATTTATGTATATATATAGGATAGCATGGGTAATTGTACTGCTGATTTCTGCTGGTCTATAGAAAGGAGCAGTTAAGGTTTTATTTTTTTTCTCCTTCTTAATTTTTTATAACTTTTAGACCAATTTTACATGCTTATATCTGGTAATCTGATGAACTAATTTGAAGACAACAATATAGAACATAGCAACCACGTTGCATTCCATTTATTTATTTATTTATTTATTTTGTCGGAACCAAGGATTGAATTCAGAGCCTTGTGCTTGCCAGGGAAGCATTTATTCTACTGAGCCATCTCCCCAGCCCCAAATGCCTTTTATTTTGTTTAGTGAAGTTCTGTACCATTCCTAATGTTTTTGTACTCATTTCTATTCTCTTTAACAATAAAAAAAATTTAAAAATTAGTGGTACTAGTGTAATAGTCACAGGCAGGAGTGAGAGTACCTACTACTCCATATTAAACTTCTGCTGGGAAAGCAGTTATTTCCAACATCTCACTCCTCACAAAAAAATTTAATAAGTGTTTCTCTGCCCTCCTGCTGAGTTAAACTAGAGCTCAGACCTAAAACTTGCCCAAATTACAATGGGAAAAGTACAGTCTCTTAGCGAATCTCTCAAAAGACAAAATAAAACATTTTCAATGTTTTTTAAAGTACGACAGATATGCCTAGAAATGGTAACTTTGGTGCCCGTCAAATGACCAAAACAGCTCAAATCCGGAGTGAGCATGGGACAGAGTCAGCATTAGCCACACCTGAAGCCTGTGGCCAGTAAAGGCCCCAGTGGAGACTCGTGACCAGGCCAGGATTGCTGCAGGACAGCACAGCCCAGGGTGGACCAGAATAGCACCCAGGCCATGCAGCAAGACGGTGAGGTGTGAGTCTGCTCAGCCTTACTTCTGAGCAGAGCAGAAAAGGAAAAAGAAAGAAACTCTCTTCTTTCTAATGATCTATCTGTACTCTTACAGGTTTAGAGCATGAATACACACAGCCAGGGTGGCTGAAAGGAAGCCCCTGAATCCAAGTTGGTTCCAAGTTGGTGATGCCCTTGGGCACCTGGCAGAAGCAAATCTAAATCTTCTGTAGGACAACATGCTCTTAAACAGGGCCTGCAAGAATTCTCACATATTACATTGCAAGAAAAATGCATTAATTTTTTAAAAATCACTAAACACCAACGTTAAATAAATTGCCCAGTTTGAAACAACAAACTCCTTAGAATCAGACCGTTAGAAGTCACAAGCACTCAAATTATTCAAGCACAGAATATAAAGTTGGTATGTTTATGCATTCCGCAAATATGGGGTAAGATTGGAAGTATTACAAAGAAGCATTTGAAGCATTTCAAAAGGCCATATATGAAAAAGACAATATGATCAATAAAATAGGAATTTCAATGAATAGCCTAAAAAATAAGAAAGAACTAGAATTCTGAAGATATTTCAGAGACTATAGCAGCACAGGAGCAAAAGAAGCAGTTGGGAATACAAAAACAGTTAGGAAATCTGGAAACTAGGGTCAGAATGTTTGATAATAAAAAAACAAAGAGAATGGGGAAAAGGAATATGGAGAGATAATAACTAAAAAATCTCTGGAATGAGTGAAAGACACCAGTGCACACATTTACCAAGTTCAGAAAATATGGCAAAGATAAATATTAAGAAATTAATTCCTAGATATACCACAGTGAAACTACAGTACAGCAAAGACATAGATCTTAAAAGCAGCCAGAGGAACCAGGCAAAATTGTCCAAAAGAGGGGGGAAAAAAACTTATATTTGAATTCCCAAGAACAGCAGAGAAAATTAGATGTATTGCTATAAACCAACAAATAGAAAATAAGTAACAAGCTAGAATTATAAATGAAACAAAAACTATCTTTCCAAAAACAAAAGGAGACTCAAAGAAACATAATTACTAGCATAAACAGAATTTACTACCAGAATATTTTCACTTTAGGAATTTTTAAAGGACTTGTATTTTAAAAAGAAGGCAATTGTGGGCTGGCCAGATAGCCCAGTGGACCGAAGCATCTGCCTAGCCAGGTGTAGGAACCAGAGTTTGATCCCTGGTGCCATGCCAGCCCTGCCCCTGGGGCGCACTTAGACAGCTGCTGACACTGAGTGTGGTGGCGGGTGCCTGATTCCCAGTGCTTGTGAGGCAGAAGATAGGAGGATCACTAGGAGTCTGATCTGTGTAGCGAGACCCTGTATCCCTGTACTAAATACAAATAAATAAGTAAGTAAATAGCAATGAAAAAAAAAGAGAAAATGATCCCAGAGTATAGGTTCAAAATGCAGGCAAGTTAATGGGGCAAGATAAAGATGAATGTGTGCATAAATCTATAAAGTTATTTATAGTATGAAACAAGAATAATGTCCAACTTACAATTTCATCCAATCAAACAAATTACAGTCAACAGTTTGATTGCTACAAGTAATGAAAATGAGTTAAAACCCCCAATGAAAAGACAAAGACAATGGAAATAGTAGTGGGCCTGGGAGGAGTAGTTGATCCGAGCTAAGATGTGGAACAATTCCAAGGCAATTGCTGTGGTTTATATCTGTCATATCCCAACAGCCTAATGTGCTCGGAGGCAGAGCCTTTGGCAGGTGATTGTATTATGGGGAAATACTACTGACTCTCTGTTAAGAGGCGGAGTTCAGTTGAAAGAAGCAGGTGATGGTGGACACAACTCAGCAGGCTCTCACCCCCAGGCTTTTCCCTGGACTCTCTCTGCTTCCTGACGCCATAACGTGAGCAACTCTCCTCTCTCCCACCACCTTGCTGCTTCTGCCTGGAGTCAGCTTTCAGTCACGCAAGGACTGAAAATCCTAAAACATGAACCAAAATAAATCTCTCCCTCTTTCTGTTGCTGGTGTAGGATGTTGCACACACACACACCCCCCCCCGACGAGATAGTGACCCAGACAATAACTCAGACAGTGAGTCACAAAATGCTTAAAAACTTTAGCTGTGCCTTGCAACTTTGATCCAACAGCCTGTGCTGTTGAACCATGGGGTAGGCAACTGTTGGTTTTCATTATGACTTATATTACTATTTACATTAAGGTTTTTATTTAGCAGTATATTAATTATATTGATAAAAATTGTGAAATTAATAAAGGAGAAAATAAAGAATCCTAAAGACCAACCCTTCCTAAAGACCATATAGAAGTATTTTAAGGAAATTATCATCTCCCTTACACACTCTTCTATTGTTTAAATTGGGGACAATATGTTTATTCTTATAATTTAAAGGACTCAAAAATAAACAGCAGAGTAGTATAGATTTTTGAGTCTGCAGAGACTCAAGGAAGGAGTATCATTTGAGGGCTAGCGTGCATGTTGGTTGAAGGGTCAGCAGTCAGAACTACAGTCAGAGCAAGCAGTCAGGTCGATGAAGTAGCTGTGTGGCTCTGTACGGTAAGCCTGGGATAGAAGGAAAAGATCAATCTAAGAGGAAAGGAGTGACAGAGCTCATTGCTTGTTCTTGTTCCTGCAGGCCAGTGGTAGTAAAAGCAATTGAGTCAAATTGCTGAAGGGAGCCAAAATTACTTAATGAGGATGTTAACTGGGACTGCTCCTGGGCTGTTCATTTATTGTTCACTCCAGAGCGTTCATAGCCAATCGGCTGATGTCTTCCCGTGTTGCACGCACTAGAGAAAACACCAGCATGACCCCGAAAGTTCCCAATCCACAGTCAATTTGATTGGAATGAAAGAAAAGTGATGTCCAACTGCATGTTCCTCAAAGATCCATCTCAGTCCTGGTGCACAACAGTGGAGCATCTGGAATAAGCCTGGGCCTTCAGATAGATTGGTGGGAAGCGAAGGAAAGGGTCCTGAGTGGGGTCAGAAAATTGTCCTCTGTCCACTGGACTGGGCGCTCCCGCTAGCTGCATTGCGGTGCCCACAGTGGTTATAAATGAGGCCTTGGGCAACTAAAGACAAAGAACCTACTGCTTGAAAATGGAAGTGAGCTGGTCATTTCCAGGGACGCTGATGGCATCCAAATAAACCATGCCTAGGCCTTCTGGAGCCACCCTTGTGTGGCCAGTGCAGCCACTCAGCCTCTCTGAGCCCTCATCTGCGGAATGGCAATGGCACCAATGGACTGGCTATGACAATGAGGTGGCAAGAGGACACAGACTAACTAATACTTGTCTTTAAAAATTAATTTGTTAGGATCGACCAAATAGCACAGCGGATTAAAGTGCCTGCAAGCAGATGCAGGGGCCAGGGGTTTGATAGCCCGGCCTGCCATGCCAGCCCCACCCCCAGGGCATGCTGAGACGGCAATCAAAACTAGGTGTGGTGGCACACACCTGTAATCCCAGCTCTTGGGAGGCTGTAAACAGGCAGATCCTTGTAAGTCCGATCTTGTAGTGAGACCCTGAACACCCTGTAGACCATTCCCTAAAATAAATTAAATTAATTTATTAAAGAGATGACAAAGAGTTCTGCCAATTCTAGAGAAATGCTAGTAGAAATGTAAGAAAAGAATGAAAACACAGGACAAAATCAAAATCTATAGTACTGAACAGAAAGGAATGAGAGAGATGGAATTTTTGCAATTTGGAAAATAAAGGACTGACGCAGCGCAGAAAGTATGTTATCAGGCATCAGGGAAGCTGAGTTCTTGCAAGGAGACCTCAGGAGTTTGAGGCAAAAATATCATGACCCAGGTCAGACATAATTTTAGTTCTGAAAAGCTAAAAGTATTTGTTGACTAATGAAAAAGTGGACAAGTGAATGAAAGAGAGGGAAAGGAGAGGAAAGAGGGAAAGAAAAAGAGGGTGCAACCCTAATGTGAGGCAAACACCCTCCCCTAGGGCTTCCCCTGCCAACACGTCATCTACTCTGAGGTCAGATGGGGTCCTGAGCCCTCGGGCCCCTTGTCCCTTTTAGCAAGAGCCCTTTTTGAGTAGCCAGTCCTGTGTCTGGCTTCGTGCCTTGGTCCTAAATAGTGTTTCCAGAGATCCCAGCCCTGTGAGCTGACCGAAAGGTTCAAGGTGTGCATGCACAAATTGGCCCACACTGGCTTCGCTCCTGGCAGGCACAGAGGGACCTTGAGGCTGGAGGTTCGGTGCTCGCATTAGCACCTTCTGATGCCACACTGACCATGAAAGTGACGTTGGAAAATATAGACATGGAGCCAGCAAGTGGAAGGGGATATTTATTTTCCCAAAGACGATTTGTTCTCTTGGTAAACTGCAGTTTGTACTTTATTAACACAAATAGTGATTGCGTCCTCTGATGCTAAAGATGCCCCTCCACCCCTACAGACTTTGGCTATAAATAGGACTCCTTTGTTCTGTCTCATTGGGCAATGCTTGCACACAGAAAGCAGGGAGATGCCGCATGTCTTCCCCCAGTAGGCTGTCACACAAACAGGATGCTTTCTTCGTGTTTCTCTGCAGTCACAACTTCTTCCCCTGAATGTTTATGCATTCCAGCATCTCTGGAGGCTCAGGACCAAGATTGATGGTATTTTTATATTTGTTTAAACATGTGCACTTAATGTGCTTGGTTAATTGGAATAATTAGTAGTCTTTTCATTCCAAGGCCGTTGCCGAAATTAAAACTGGGCTGTTGTTTCTTTTAATGGGCTAACTGAAGAATTCTTATTTTGAGAGTGACTCAGGACTGGTGAAGGTGACATCCAAGCTGCCACAGAGGAGGAGGCAACAGATCCTGAGGATGTGACATCTCTGGGGAGACCTCACAGTATTGAGCCCTCCCGATTTCTAACCAACAATGATCATGAAATCCAGGACGTTCCTGAGAATGCAGTGGGATCCCATGATGGTGTTTACCAGGACAATAATCCTGAACCAGGTCTGCTCCTGGGCCACCATGCCAGTGCCACACATGTGAGAAGCTGTCAACAGAGAACACAACCAGGCTGGACAGCCAGTGGGCGGGGACAAAGCCCTGCACTGCCTAGCTTGTGTTTTCAGCCCTTTCTTTGCAGCAGTTTGGTGGCTTCTGCTCAGGAATAGCAGCAGCAGGGTCAGCAGGAAGGCTCTCAGGCAGTGGGGTGGCTTCCGTGAGAGCTCTGAGTTGTGACCACGCCACCTGTTGTTGGCCACGCTTGTATCTGAAAAGGAGCTTAGTGGTCAAGGCCCCACTACTGGAACAGAATTTCCCAGGTCACTTTCCCAGACCAAGGGCTGGGAATGCTGGCTGTTGGCAGCTATGGTGGCAATGGTGTCACCAAATCTGTGACACTCAACAGTAGAGTTGAGTAGAGTTCCCTGGGGGGAACTCTATCTCCACAACCTGGCATCTCCACAAAGCTCCTCTGTGCCCTTCCCTCTATCTTCCTAGGGCTCAGGTATCGTCAGTCAGTAACCATTTGTCAGCAGAAATACTGTCCATGTGGGAAGAACTGGGTTTCAAATAAAGGCAAATGCAGCCAACTTCTGTGCCTACATGGAGCTGGAGAAACTTTTTCTCAGGCACAGGACACTCAGATGTGGTTCCAAGGGGGTCTTTGGAGTGTGGACAGAGCCATACTTTGGGGCACAAGTTCTGTGGCGAGCAGGGGAGGAGAGAGATTTCCCATGATCAAAATGAAGCACATTATTAACATCTCCATAGTTGCATCACACTTGGTATTTTTCCAAGCCTTCCCTGGAATCCTACAATGAAGACAGGGCAGATGTGATTATTTTCATGGAATGAGTCAGACAACAGCAGCCTACGGTGGCTGACCCCAGGGCCGGGGCTTAGCTGACGAGCTGAGAAAGTGGCCCACGAGGAGATGTCAGCAGCTCCAGGAACTTCTTACAGGGATCGCAGATGCTTGCTGAAGACCAGAAGTCCTTCCAAGGCTAACCCGTCAGAAGGTCTCTTTCTTCCAAGTAGCAGGGCATGACCAACATATTCACGTCGATCTCCTGTCACCTGCAGATGCAGCAGGGAGCAGGAGTGTTTAGTCACATGCTGTTAGTATGTGGTGTGGCCCACAGAGCCCAACTGCCACAGCTGGCTGTCCCCATCTAGGTACCAGAGCAGTAATGCTTGCGTGTGCCCCCTATGAGCCTGTGGGTAGTTGAGACCTTCTGAGCTTGCACCCCTCAGAAGCCAGCCTAACCACCTGTCCTAGTTAAAAATGAGATCTCAGAGTCACCCAGCCTCCCCCATGGAGCCAGGACAGCTTCGCACTCCAGGTCTCTTCCTTTGCCTCCCACTGATGCCAGCCTACAGCTGGTGCTCAACACTCACCCATCTTTCTCAGTGAGCCCAGATTTTTCTACACTTGGCCTCCTATAAGGGATGTTTCCCTGTCTGCTCTTTTTATCATTCATTCTCCCTGTGTTTTTTGTGTTTTACTTGGCTCGCAAAATGCCACATTCCACTCTACACCGACAGGCTGCTCCTCTATCAATTCAACTGCAGTTAGGAACATGGGAGAGCGGCCCTGGACCAGGGATGGTGAACCTCTTGGAGACGAGTGCCCACACTGCAACCCCGGACCCATGTATTTATCGTGAGGCGCCAACACCATAATTAAACCTGAGTACTGCGGTTTTAGTTTAGGAAAAACAACAACATCTTTTGTCTTAAAAGAAAAGCAAGTAAGAAGCATGCCATAGGCTCACACCACTGGCCTGGGCCATGCCCGGCAGCATCTACAGACCTAGGGCTGCAGACAATCCAGCCCAGCAGACCTGCAGTGAGCTATGCACGCTGTACGCTGGGCTCCTCATTTATATTTCCCTTGGCAAACAAAACTATTCATGGGGACTTTTTCTTCCTTCTCCTTCCCCTCCAAAATCAACCACCTCATGCTACTGCCTCCACCATTTGGCTGAAAAGGAAGCCAAGGCCACCAGACAGAGCAGGGGTGACTAGCAAGTCTCTGGGCTTGCGGGTGTCACAGTCTCCCAGGATGCAGCTGTCACCTATTCCATCTTGGCCTCCATCCTTTTGGCATCTCTCTCTCCTTGCTCTCACTCATGGGTTGGAACCTTGGCTTCTCCTGGTGAGGACCCCTCTTAAAGGCTGAGCTGCACATCCTTGTGGCCTGTCACTCTACATGCTGGAGTTGAACACGAGGAGGCAGCTGCCCGCCCCAGACACCACACAGGGCATGCTTGTGTTTGCCTGTATTCTAAAGTTTATATAGATGGCCTCATGTAATCTTCACCATGATCATACATACAGGAGAGGCATAAAATTAGAATCAAGGAGACCAGGAGATAGCTCACTAGAAAAAGTGCTTGCCTGGCAAATGGAAGGTCTGGAGTTTGAGCCCTAGTACCATAAAAGAAAAAAAGAATCAAGGATAGCAATTGCCCAAGGTCAATGGAAGATTCAAATAAATCCACCTCTCCCCCAAGCCTCTGCACCATCCAGAAATTCACCAAGACTTCTCAGGGAGATAGTTTCTGACAGAGACCTGAGCCATGTACAAGGACTTTTCGCCATTGCTATGCTTTCTCCTTGACCTTGAATTTGAGGGAATCTTTTTCTGTCCTTTTTCTGAAGCTTACAATCGCAGCTCTACTCTCAGGAGAGTAGCTCCAGTGGCCGAAGTTCCAGAGAACAGACGGTGCTGGATAGAGCTAGAACAACTAAAAACAATATTAAAACCCTCAACTTCAGCTCCATAACCCCAGCACACAAACTGCTCCCAAGTGAAGTCTAAAACATTCCTCTGTGTCTCTCACGTGGGCTCAAAATTCATAAGGTCTTTCCGGGTGTCCAGGGCTCCCCTGAAAGAAAGGGTTTCCTCAGGTGTGTGCTGCAGCCAGCTCACAACAGCACAAGGGTCCAAGTACACGTGCACCCCTGCCCCACATGGGCTCTACTGATGCCACATGGAAGCTTAGGCCTGACCATGGTTGGAGTTTTATATCATAGAAATCCACAAACCCTACAAAGGAGCACTTCGGGCTTTCTCCTTCCCCTACCTCCACCCTCCCCTGCATTCTACAAGATATGGATATTGAACATTTGCCAGTGTTTTCAAGAACCCATATCACAGTGAAAAGTAGCAGGATACTCAGCCCACCTGGGCACCCTGAGTGGTGCCCCTAAGCCCATTTGTCATGCTGTCCTCCCTGGGCAGTGCCCACACAGAAGGGCCCTGTCACCATGCTGCCTACCTTGGACCCTGCTCATGGCCCAGGCTGTTCCTCTTGCCTGGACCTCAGAAGCTGTCACCAGTGCTTCTGGCCCCCAGAAAAGGGCCACCTACAGCACCAGTGTGCCTGGAAGGGCTAGGAATGCTGGGTCTGCGTGGGAAGGGGAGCCCAGGAAGCCTCCTAGATACCTTTTCAGGAACAGGAAGTAGGGCTGAGCCCAGAGCCTGCAAATTTCCTAGATTGGGGCTTTCTGTGTTGCTTCTCTGCATTTGGGATGGACCACTCTGCTGGGGTGCCCCCAAACCCTCACACAGACCCCAGTTTCCCCTTCACTCAGTTCCATGATTCCCCTGGAGGAACTGAAGTCCAGAGTAGGAGAGGAAAGCAGAGAAAGAAAGAAGGCAAAGGCAGAGAAAGCAGGGGGAAGGTGAAGACAGCAGGGGCCCCAGTGGATGTGCTTTGGGGCCTAGAAAACTTAAGGAAAAGAGTCAATGTTGCTGTCATTTTGCAACACTGAGGGCTGAACCCAAGGCATTCACACAGAGCCACCCCCCCCCCCTTCCTTAGGAGACAAGAAATTGCTAAACTGCCTGAGCTAAACTGCAACTTGGACTCCTCCCACCTCAGCCTCCCACAGAACTGAGGTTCCAGGCAGGCAACACCATGCACAGCGAGGGCCGCCATTTGTCACCTAAAAACCACGAAGGCTTTCTCGGTTCAAATGCATTCTGCACCCCACAGCCAGGTGAGATCCCTGAAACACTTGTGCTGGCCACTGTCACTGGCCAGTAGCCTCCTCTTGCCTGGTCACTAGCTTTGTGCCCAAGTCCCACTTCCTGAAATGCTCTTGAAAGAGTCCTCCTGCCTCTCAAATGTGCAAGATAAGCCTGGATCCTCACTAAGCTGCCTACAGAGGACGCTTTGACATTAACAGGGACCAACAGGATGGTGGCCATGCACAAGTGAGCCTTCACTGAATGGTAGAATTATTATTATTATTATTATTATTATTATTATTTATATTTGACACAGGATCTTACTGCAAAGTTCAGACTCATAACAATCCTTCTGTTTTCAGCCTCCCCTGAGCTGGGATTACAGGTGTGCATCACCATACCCAGTCTTGGTGGCCAGCTCAGCACACATCAGGGGCAGGGCCAGCGTGGCATGTGGTGCTCAGGATTGAACCCTGATCCCTACACTTGCCTAAGCAGGCACTTAGTCCACTGAACTGTGTAACTTCTGTTAAATATCAATAAGGAACATTATTGGGATGACTAGAAAAATGGAATATATTACTCTTTAGCATATTTATTAAATTTTATGTGGTGTTCTATGATTTTAATAAATAATAGCTAAAACTGCTTTATCAAAGTTTTCTGGGAGTGAGACCACCCGGGCTGCCAGATCATCATCCAACCCAGAGCACAGGCCCGGCGTGTGAATGAGGCCACCCGGGGCCACCGGATCCTGAATCGACCCAGAGAGCAGGCCCAGTGTGAAACCCTTCAGCAGAACTCTCTGCAAAGAGGCTAGAGGCAAGACCCACCCAGCTGATTCAGGAGCAGAACATCTTGCCAGAGTGGCACAAAGGGTTCACCTGCAAGGCTGCCGCAGGAAGAAGTGGAGCACAGCAGCCAGACCCAAGCCACACCCACCTGGAGGAGGCTGAACTTTGTAGATCCAGACCTGGTGCTAAGGTAATAACTCTATCCAAGCTCTAGGCCAAAGGTCAAAAGTCAGTGGTATACAGAATGACAAAGAGAAGGAACAAAAAGCAGTCTCAGGCCCTGAGTCCACCCAGTACAAATGCAGAAAACACTAGCATAGAGGAAATTGGAAATTGCACACCTGAAATCTCTGAAATAACAGCATTGGAAATAAAGAAACAAGTGCAGAAAGGTATAGAGGAAATCAGATGAGAAATAATTTCTGAAGTAAAAAAAGTAGTGCTAACTATAATCAAAGAAGTACTGAGTGCTTCTTAAGAATACACTGATAAAAAATAGAACAGAATATAAAAATGATAGAACCCCTGAATAAGTAATATAGGAAAGAAATAGAATGTATAAAACACATTCAAAGTGATATACAGGAAATTAAAACCTCAATCACAAGTTGGCAAATCCGTTTGAGCGAAAGTGAAAATAGACTCTCTGACCTTAAAGACAACATTGCAGCTAGTGAAAAAGTACGCAAAGATCTCTTAAAAACAACTAGGATACAGGAAAAAATAATTCAATACCTGCAAGACAATGCAAGGATGAACAATGTGAGACTAATAGGCATCAATGAGAGAGAAGGAGTCAATACAAATGATATAAAAAGAATATGAGCAGAAGTAATAGCAGAAAACTTCCTAAATATGGGGCAACAATCTGACGTTCAGCCAACCAAAGCATATAGAACTCCAAATAACATCAACCCAATTAAAACCACTCCCAGCCGGGCGTGGTGGCGCATGCCTGTAATCCTAGCACTCGGGAGGCTGAGGCAGGAGGATTGCTGTGAGTTCGAGACCAGCCTGAGCTACAAAGTGAGCTTAAGGCCAGGCTGAACTGCACAGTGAGACTCTGTCTCAAAAAGACAAAAATAAATAAATAAATAAATAAATAAATAAATAAATAAATAAATAAAACCACTCCCAGACATATAATAATCAAGATCCCAGAAATTCAGCACAGGAACAGTATACTAAAAGCTGCTAAAGAAAAGAAACAGATCACGTTTAAAGGAAAACCCATCAGAATAATGACAGATTTCTCTTCACAAACCATCAAATCAAGATGAGCATGGAACAAAGCACTTCAAGTACTGCAAGAAGACAAATTCCAACCCAGACTGATGTACCCTGCAAAACTCTCTTTCAAGTATAATGGAGAAGTAAGGGCCAGGGAGATGGCTCAGTGGAATAAGTGCTTCCCTGGCAAGCACAAGGGCCTGAGTTCAATCTCTGGTTCCGCAAAAAAAAAAAAAAAAAAAAAAACAGTGAGACCCTGTCTCAAAAAAAAAAAAAAGTATAATGGAGAAGTAAAATACTTCCATGATAAAGAATAACTGAAGAATTTCATGATGACAAAGCCAAGCCTACACAGACTACTAAATG
>PVKA01010655.1:0-63638 GCA_004027165.1 Ctenomys sociabilis
ACAAAACAGAAGTGCATCAGTACAGTACTTAAAAGTTTTTCTATGTGGTAACCTTCCAAAGATTTGTATTTTGTTTAAGAATTTGCAGTATTCATTTATAAACTACTTCACAGAGAAAGAGTTACACATGAATTATATTAAAATCCTATATTATTTAGAGAAACTAAAACATTTACTAAATATAGAAAAAAGCTATAGTGTACACTTAAATTCCTCCCTAACTTGAATTCCTAGTAGGTGCTTTTGGTAGTAGTCCCCTTCATCACTTTCTAATAATTTGTTTCACAGAACACAGTTCCAGCTAACATTATTTCTGAGGGACAGTCAAACTTTAACTTTGGAGCAAGAAAGCCAGATAAAGTAATTTTTTGTTCAACATTTCTTCAATAGTAGTTTAGTGAGGAGAAATTATACTTGCTGAGACACTAGAAATTATAGGAAGGGAAATAATTATATTATATCTTGATTTTTCTTTATGACAGTAGCATTTTTAAGTATTTATAGGAAAAATATCAATCTTATTTTGGAATAAACTACTTTTAAAGATAGCTAATACTGTGATTCATAACCATCCTTGATATGTAGCTAGTATTTGATGTATCTTCTTAAGGAAGTCTCACTAGTGGCATTTAAACTCATTTTTTCCTTGCATATTTATATGTGGTGATATCATTCTTGCAAGGACAGCCAACTTTTGAAAGTTCACCATCCTTTTGTTTTACTATTCCTAGGCCAAAGAACTCCAGAGCATGTGTTTTGCCACCCAGATGTTTTTCTCATTATTTTGACTTTTCTGTTACTTTCAAAACTATACAAAGCAAATTTGGATCAAGTGTTTAGATTCAAAACAATCACAGATAGTAACAGCCAACATTATCATTGTACAAGAATTCCTTCTGGGACCTAGTAGGTCATGGCTTCTGCCATATGACAAGATCTCTTTAAATAATAAAGTTCTATTGGCAACCCACAGCAAGCATATAATTCATTCAATTAAAAACTTTTTGTACTCTGAACCCTTTGGCTTTTCTGTTTTTTTCTTTTTTCTTTTTCTTTTTTTTTTGGCAGACTGGGGATTGAACTCAGGCCCTTGCACTTACCAGGGAAGTGCTCATTCCACTGAGCCATCTCCCTGGCCTCCTCTTCTATTTTTTTCTTATCTTAGCTCATTGGTGCATTGATGACTTTGACTTTTATTCATTTGTCACTTTGGATGGATTTCATTATTCTCAATATTAAAGAATTTCACTCATTTAAAATCAGTGTCACTTTATTCACTATATTCTAATAAACGATGTTAATAGCTACCATCCATGATTGCCATTGTTCTTGTAGGTATGACAAGAAGTTTCAATAGGAAGAGAGAATGATCAAATCTTGGGTGTGTTATATACTAACAACCTGTTATTTTCCTACATTTTAAACCATTCTAGGTCTATTTCCTTACCTGTAAATCTATAAATCAATATAATAGCATTTTTATTGTTTGGTAATTGTAGGAATTGAATATCAATTGTCAAGTAGCAGGTATTCAAATCATTTTTAGGTTCCTTAATATTCTTTATCATCAAGATTTCTATATGACAACTCTCAAGTGTTTTGAATGAAAGTTATAATTGTGGTCATATACTGTGAGCGTTTGTGTTGATTTTACCTTTTCTAGGTTCTACCCCATCTTCTAGGCTTAGATGGATACACTTGTAGAGAGTCCTTTGGAGATGTAATTTCATGTCTCATTTATATTAAATGTTTGCTCATGTTTTTGTTAAGTGTTTTTTTCAGAGCCTATTATTTGCAAGGTGTGGGAATGGAACCAGGAAAAAATGTGGAGATGAAAAACATTCTTTCTACCCTCAAGAAATTGAAAAGTAGCATCAGCTAGATAGCTCAGTGGACTAAAGTGCCTGCTTAGTCAGAGCACAGCAGTTGGGTTTGATCGTTCAAAGTGGTCATTTCTGCTGGGCTGTATCCCACAGGGCAACAAAGCTGAGCTGAAGCCAGGGGACAGAACCTCTGTGAGGGGTACACTATCATTTGTTGGTTGGTGTGTCTGATAACCAGATAGGTAAGCATATAAATTGCATGTTAGAGGAGTCTATGTGTTTCTCATTTAATTTAATGAATTGTTATATCTAGATTCATTTATTTATTAATTCATGCCTTATGGTTGTGCAGGGCAGCTGGGAGTTGTTCCTGTGGACAAGTTTGGTGTGTCCAACATCTGGTGACTGCCTATTTCCAGATACAAATTAACAAATCATTCTGCCTCAGCATTTGCACTCAACGTGGACCAAGTGACTGTTCCATAAAATGGAGATGCTCAGCGCAAATTGCAGCCTCATGGCTGTTCTATTCGACATCAGGCCCTCAGAGCAATGCCCAGCTGGTGCCACACTGTTGCTTAGGAAAATGCAAGCTGATTCTCTCTCTCTCTCTCTCTCTCTGTCTCTCTCTGTCTCTGTCTCTCTGCCTTGTTTTGCCTTGGAAGTTATGGAACAGATGAGTATTAGATTGAAAATCTAGAGGTGGTTTCTCAGCCTCCATACTGCTGACATTTGGTCCTGGATGGCTGTTCTGTGGGGTTCTCTTGTATATTCTGTGTGTAGCAGTGTCTCTCCCTGGTAGGTGCCAGGAAAGCCAGTTTGATATTCTTAAATTTCCCAGCCACAGCCACATACCCCTGGGTGCAGAGCTCCTCTCTGTCCTCCACCCCTACACTCCCATTCTTGTTCCCTTTACCTGTTCTCCTCCCATAACTTTTAGAACCAATGGGAGGGGGGTCACGAACAGTATTTAAAAATAATTTTAAAGGGCTAGGGAGATATCTCAGCAATGTAAGTGCCTATCTCAGCAGGCACAGTTTCTAAGTTCAGTCCTTAGTACAAAAAAATTAAAATAGTAGATTAAAAGAGTATAGAGATTATCAGAGAAATGTACAGGGTAAGGATAATGGTTTGGTAAAGCTGTTTTAGTTTTGAATTTTAGTTGTGTGTGCTTACATTATAGCATTGATGGCAAACCTTTTAGAGATCAACTGCCCAAACAGTGCTGTCATTGCCTGGTGTCGCTACACCGTTCTGGCTGTGGGCATGGCCCTGTGTACTTAGGGCTTGGTTGCTGGGGCCACGTGACTTGGTGCAGATAGAGAGGGCTCTGCATGCCTGTTGCAGTCTCTGTGCCCTAGGTTTGTGCCACTGCTCAGTAGTTAGTGTGCAACATACATGCCAGTTATCTTTTGGGGACTGGAAGGGTTTATTTTTAGGACTCCTAATACATAACTAAGTCTGAGGATGTTCAGGTTTTTTTTTTTTTATAAAATGGTATAGTTTTGTATATAATCTGTATATGTTCTCCTGTATGTTTTAGCTATCTTTAGATGGCTTGTAATTCCTAGTATAAGTAGTTATTATACTGTATTTTTTTAGAGGGAAAATGCCTTTACATCCATTATAGATGCAGTTTTTTCCCTAATAGTTTTAATATGCAGCTGCTTGACTCCCTGATGTGGAGCCCTTGGATAAGGATGGCCAGCTGTATTTCATTCTGTGCATGGTGGCCAAAATGTCTGAAAACTGTTCCTTTTATATTACAGTCTATGGCCCACTTGGTGCTAGTATTTCTACTTCCTTCATCATCTCCTTTTATTTAGACATGGACATAGATTTAGAAATGATGTTTTCTGACTGAGTGATACAGTGTGTGTTTGTGTGTGTGTGTGTGTGTGTGTGTGTGTGTGTGTGTGTGTGATGCAGGGGAAGGAACCCAGGGCCTCACACATACTAACCAAGAAATCTCCCAACAGCAACATCCTCACATCAAATTGATATGTTGTAGATATTGTACTTTTTCTAGTTAGTCTTAAATTATAACACAATATACTTTGGATCTTATTACATAGTCATGTTGTCAATCATTTGTTCAGTCACACAAAGGTATCTATTTAACTTTTTTTTGGGTACTGGGGATTGATCTCAGAATGATGCACTTGCCAGGCAGGTGCTCATGCTGAACTGCATCCCTGGCCCTAGTCTAACATTATTTTTTTACCGTTTCTTTTCTTTTTTATGTATCTAGGACAGGGTCTACAGGGTCTCACTATGTAGACTGGACTCATAGTGATTCTCCTGTTTTCAGCCTCCTGAGTGCTGGGATTATAGGCATACACCATTATGCCCAGTCTAAATCGCTGTCTCAGTGGGAGCAGGGCTTGCATGGCTAACATTTCTTTTTTAACATCCATTTAAAAAAATATTTATTGGATAGAGGGACTCACTGTGCACCTCAGACTCATAGTGGTTTTCCTGTCTCAGCCTCCCCAGCACTAGGATTACAGACATGCACGAGCATGGTGTGCCCAGGGTTCCAGAGCTGGCACAGCATGAAGTACTGGGGATTGAACTTGGGTCTGTGCTTGCCAGGCAGGTGCTTAGACAGCTGAGCTATCTCCCTATTCCCTACCACCCATTTTGAAACGTCTTACATTCCTTTTTTGTTCAGAGCCTAATCTGATTATTTTAAATGGGATTTGGGAGGACTTTTTTTGTGTGTCTTTGTAAAGAGAAAAAGATTGCGCTGCTAAGTGCAAGAAGCTGTGAATACTGTTCTTCCAAGATGTCAGTTGTAAGATGTTTGATTCATTAACTGATTCTCAAAAGTAGGACAACACACTCATGTTGGAGTGAAGGGTTGATGGAGTTGGTAAGTGAGGTGATTTGGAGAAAAGACCCAGTGGAGAAAGAAGGTACTACACTGGGCACCTTCCTAGCAGAGCGTGGGTCTTAAGGTATTGGAAACCAGCTTTAGTTTTGCTTAAGGTTAGGTATTCTGAATAGTGACATTTATCCCTCTATGCAATCTCAGGTTGCTTGAAAGTTCAAGCCGTAGAATTACTGTATATGTTTGCAAAGAAACTGAGCTTTTGAAGTAATACTATAGATTAGGAACTTGAGGTATCAATTTATTTTATTCAAGAACAAGCAAGGAATTCTAAGCCAAGTGGACTCAAATAGATACAAGTAAAAATTTTAAAAGTCAAAAATTGATTATTCTTTTGTATATTCACTGCCTTTATTGCTGAAATAATTTTATGCTAAGGAATTACCTCCAATTGTAACATTAGTCTTAGAGCTTCAGTTCTGAATAAAAAGAACTCAGGTGTGCTGAAGTTAGTGTTTATAATTAATTATTATGTTACTATATTAGGTCAAATTTTGAAATTATTTTTTCTTTTTAAAAAATAGAATACTTTTCATTTGATGAGATATGAAGGTGAAAATATATATTATAAATCTGATTTGAAGCTCATAATTAGATGGCTCAGTGGAATAAGCGCTTCCCTGGCAAGCGCAAGGGCATGAGTTCAAGCCCCGGTTCTGCCAAAAAGAAAAAACAAAAGGATAAAACATGAAGAGACTAAACTAACACAAAGTTAATATGCAAAGTGAAAGCCAAAAAGTGAATTTGCAAATGGGAATAAAGGAAAATTTTAATTTCCTGATACAGTGAAGCCTTTAAATTTTTCTCAGATGGTAATTCCTTTCCCTTTGCAGAAATTTTTCCTGATTAATTATGGATAAAGTATATTAAGCACTTGCCTCCAGAAAAGGAGTGTTTTAAATAGACAACTTAAAACTCAAGTAGGTACTGAAATAAATTTTATTGATTTCAGAATAGTGAATGTGTGGCAAGGTGCTTAGCTAGTTGGATAAAAAATTAAAGCCTAAATTCAAGACTAGTTGTTGAAATTAATTTGGAATACACACAATATTTTTAAGTCTGTTAAATTGCATTAAAATTCATAGATGATACCTACATTTTGAAATTTAGTTTGGTTTTAAAAACTCCTTGGTGATATTTACTCAATGGAAAGAAAAATACACAGGTCTGTGAAGAACATATTAATTGATAAATGATACCTCAGAGCAAATGCTGAAGTGCCATTAGAAATGCTTTATCGACCTACTTGAATTGAAAAAGCATTGAAATAACAGACAATTGGGATCTTATTCAAATTCAGTATTCTAAGAAATATACATTAGACTCATTCATTCATATACTCATTCTTTATTTCATCCAATTAAAAATATTAAATGTCGATAACCTGTTAGCATTAGAGAATGAGACCTAAGTAAGGTAGCACTTGCTCTTGTGCTAGGCTTCTAGGTTTAGATCCAGGAATAAGAGCCTGGTCTGTAAATTTGACTGCATGGTTATAGACTCATCCAAGAAAGCTGTCTCTGGATGATTTTCCTTTCTTAATGTGTTGTAGAAATTGTTAACTGAGTGTAAGGTGTCTAGTGCTTATTTGGTATCAGAGTCTAACTTCTTATCTAAGTTTCATCCTTCATTATGTGCACTATAATTTTACTTCCTGGGAGAGACTGTCCACTTCTTAGGAAGCTCCAGTTGAGAGGATTATCTGATAATATACAGTTTAGAACCAAGGAGATAGATATGGCTTGGGTACTCTATTGAGCCCACCACCTGTTTCTGTGTAGCTCGTGTGTGTGTGTGTGTGTGTGTGTGTGTGTATGTTTTGGTTCTGTAACTTTATTTCAAAGGTAGTTCTCATCCACATTCACTGTCTGGAGATTTTTGAATGTGGTAACAGGGAAGTATAGCTTGTTTGGTGAATTCCCAGCCTCACTCTATCCTGGACAACCACACTTGGATAACATATGTGACATTCCCTATTCTTTTGGCCCAGACAGCTTTGTTGAGGCCGGTTTCGATGCATACGTCTGGAGTTTCCATCTCCTTCATGGAAAACTTCCAGATCTCCTTAAGTGCCCGAGAGGCACGCTTCTTGAAGCCCACTGCTTGGATGTACTTGTAAAAGTTGGTTGTATATTCTCGGGTCACCACCTCATTGATGGCAGGATGCCCTTGTTCTTCTCATGGCTTTTGTTTGCCAGAGTCATTCTGCTGGGCCCAAGTTGGAAAGGAAGAGTGCTGGCTCTTGTTTTCAAACTAAAGGTTTTCCCCCCACATTTTGAAATGGTTGAAAAACAAAAAAATTAAGTTTAAAAAAAACTTTTACAAATTCGTAATATAAATATTATATAAAATTTAAATTTTAATGTTTATAAACAAAGATTTATAAACACAAGCACACCATACATTTATGTGTCCTATTACTTTTGTACTCAGATAGAGGGGGAATTGTTGAGGCATAGCGCATGTAGTTTTCCAATTCACAGTACTGCTCAGCACACTGCACAGTGATAGGGACACTGTTCTAGTGTCATGCATGCTGTGTTATGTCAAAAAGATTAAGAAAGTGGACTTTGATTGTCTTGCTTTTGAGGGACTTGGAATGTGAATCACTTTATTAAATTTGATGGCAAACTTATGTCCATTGTTCAGTGAAACTGTACTGGTTAAGCACCTGCACAATATTATCAACCCCAGAAACCAGAGGCTAGGAAAATTTGAAAATTTAAAATGGGTTACAAAAATATTAAGAATTTTTATATAAAAATATCAAGAAAGTTATTTACAAGTGGAGAGAGAAAATAAGCCTGATTATTAGCCTTTTAATGAAAACAATTGCTTGAAAATTGGAGGATTTTGGTCTGCTAAAAAATAAGGAAAATAATTGCAAATAAGTTTTCCTAGCTCTTAATGAGTCTGTAGATGTTACCAGGGGGTCATGCATTTATCTGAGGAACTATTACTGAATTTGAAGTGACTGTAAAATTAGTTCCTAGGAACACCTGGATGGAGCAGCTAGAGGTTGAGGTGGTTCTACTTTTTTAAGGGAGTAGCAAAAAGACTAATCCTCTGTAGTTTAGAGTGGAATTTACTGAAATATGTTATACTTAAGATATATGTGGAACAGAACAAGATATTTCTGGGCAATAACATTTGAAAATGTTGAGTGTTAAAAACCTATGATTATCCATTGTATTTTTCCCCAGAAGAAATGTAGGAAATACTTGAATCTGTCATGTTTTATTGAACTAATAGTGTCAATGGTGAATCTTATTTGCTTTTGTGAACTTTACTTTTATTAGTTCTACAAATTTGTCATAGATAGAAACTGAAAACTCCTGACTTTTCCTGTGTACAGTTTTTTTTCTGGTAGAATTTTATTGCTGCTTTTTTACTGAATTGTTTTTGAATGAGACCCAACTTCAGCCACTTTTATTAAACAAAGAATGACAGATTCTGCTGTAGATTTCATCATTTTTCTCAGTGAGCCAACCAAAAAGTGTAAGACAAAAAAATAGTGATTATAAGAGAAATTATGTTGTGGGAAATAATTTCGATAACTAATATTGTTTGAATAACAAAAACTGTTGCTCTGCTTTATATATGTCTCTTGGTGTTAATAGTTAAGACCAAAAACAAGATTTCAATTCTAACAGAAATTTGCAGCAGAAACATTTTCTGAGGCAAACTACAGTCCCAGTATTTATTAGCCCTCAATGGAAACACAAAGAAACTTTCTTATTTCAAAATACAAAGGAGGACCTTCCTCCCAGCCTTAAACTACAAACAACTGATTTGCAGTGTAATAACTGGCTACAAAAAGCAAATGTCCAGAAGAATCTGTGCAGATCTTACAAAGTATGAATGTGCCCAATGAGGAATGTGTACGTATCAGTTGCTATATATTATATTTGTAATGCTGATTTGTGATCAGATACAATATATTTTATTTACTGTTTAGCAGTATATGAATGAAGATAAAATACATTGTATCTGATTACAATTCATCATTAAAAGATGAATATTTGTAATTAATTTTCATGATAAGGAACACTAACTTTGAACTTCAGTTAAATGAAATGTTATTCTCCAAATGCTTGGAGTTATGGTCTCAAAAACTATATATACACCATTGTTATTTTGATGGATTAAATTTCATCAATAAAATTTGTAAATAGTGTCCTTGATGTTGTTGTTTAGGACTTCTACAGTGCTTTTGATGCTGCTGTTGTCCACCAGGACTAAATTATTTACTATTCTGCCCATTTGAAAAGACTGCTAACCTAGTCTTAGGATGTAGACTTCTTCTTCATTTGAGGTAGCACTCTTGGTATCAGTTAATGATACTTTGTAAAAGATTACTAAATCATCATATTATCTAACTTCTAAAAAATTGAAAACATAGTTCACTTTGATTATTTTTCTGCTGGAAAAAATTATTTTCTTCAGATTTTAAGTTATAATGCTTCAGTTTTTCAGCAATAAAATTTATTTCATGAAACAAAATTACCTATATCCTCTCATTTATAGGATTCTGTTTAAAGCATGTTTGCTGTCTGTGATGAAATTGGTTAGAGATAACAACTATCAAGTTTAAAAAGTGTGTTCAGATTTATACTGCTGTGTTGCCTCAGTCACTGTCTTTTTATCACCACTTTTCTCATCTGCAAAGTGAGAAGCCTTTATGATGACCTGCTAGTGAGGGTGATATACCATATAGAAACATCCGTGTAGTGCATAGCTTGCACTAAATTCTCATACAATAACTGTTACTATTGAATAAGTAATGTTCTATCATTTTTTTTTTTTTTTTTGGTGGAACTAGGGATTGAACTCAGGCCCTTGCTCTTGCCAAGGAAGCACTTATTCTACTGAACCATCTCCCTGGTCCCCTAAGTAATGTTCTATAACAGTAGAGACTTTTTAAAACTGATATATCTTCACTACCTAAAACAGTTCCTTGCACACAGTGACTCAATAAATATTTAACTGAACAAAAAAATGTTTAAAAAGCATTTGATTCATCCTTTCTGGAAGTTATAGCATAAAGATTTTTATCTCTGTTGGTAACGTCTAATTATCTAATTGTCAGTCAAAGATTTGAGCACAAGCTATGCTCATATATCTTGAATTTTTAAGGATTCTATTCTGCCAGTTATTATGTGCATACAATATGGGAACTCTTGGATTTACTTTGTACATTACTGTGTCTCCCTCGCACATGTTACAATTTTTCTTGTCAGCCTGCTTGAATTTATCTAGCATTCCTATTAAATTTTCAGCAGATCTGCCATTTACCCTTTATTGAGCTATAATTAAAAGCTAGCAAAACATCTTACTTTCTTTGTTTCTTGCTGAGTTTTGCTAATATATGAGAAAATTATGATTTCTCACTCCTACTCCGAATCAAGATTATGTTTTCTGATTTCAAAGCTGCTGTTTTCCCCATCCATCTTCATGCTCATCTTTAATGATTTTTTTCAGGGTTGTTTTGTTTTTTGTGTGTGCGTGCATGCGTGCGTGTGTGTGTGTGTGTGGTGTAAAAGTAACTAGCAGACACTTCATACTACTACATAGAAGTTTCTTCTTTTTAATGATTTTTTGAGTCCGAAATTCATACAAAGTTAAGTTGATTGGTTTTTGCTTTGTTGTATTGTTTCTGAGTTTTAATTGATGAAGCCTACCTGGTATTATAAACCAGCTGGTGGTGGAAGATGCTTTATTTTGTGTATCTGGAATCTTGACAGAGCTGGTTGGAAGACTGTGCAGCTGGGATTCTGACCAATGCCTCTGTGTTGGGCTCTCCAACACAAGAATTTGTAGTTACTTTTCCCTACTGTTTGTTTTATTTTTAGTACAGTGTCTACAGGGTCTCAGTACACAGATCAGACTCATAGTGATCATCCTGTTTTTTTCTTTTTTTTTTAGCCTCTCAAGTGCTGGGATTACAAATGTTGCCACCATGTCCAGTCTCAGTCTAAGTGTGCACCAAAGGGTGGGGCCTATATGGCACTCCAGGGATCCAACCAATGTTCTGCTTCTGCCTAAGCAGGAGTCTTAATCTGCTGAGCTATATGGCCAGCCCAGTTTTTCCCTACTGTTGTCTTTCATGAACATGCCTGAGTCGGATTATGCTGCAACAGCAGTATGTTTTTGGTTTGCACTCAGTCACTGAGCTAATCCTTCTGCAAACTAGGTATGCCACTGTCCTCCTTTGACAGAGTCTTAAGTGCCCCTTGTGTGGTTATAGGTGTGAGCCATAAGGAAGTGTTGGTACAGTTGTTGACGATGTAAAATTGTGGGTTGCCTCAACATGCAGTGTGCTCATGCCCTCAATCCCTGCTTTTGTTCAAACATAGATGTACAACTTTCATCTTGTGATGAATTATTGTTTATCTTATCTAACCACCTAACCTTTTAATTTGCTGGATCTGTTAAGCTCTAGGTTATGATGAGCACAGGTAGCTATTTGGTCAGTGATGATTTATGGGTAGGGCTAGGAGCCTACCAGGAGTAGTTGTTATTGTATAATTCTCCATGGCAGATTGTATGACTTTGATCTGGAAATTTAGGAATGTATATTGGGATTCCCCCATTGAGGTTCCCCATTTATGGGAAAATTTATAGGATTTCTTTTCCAACCATAGGTATCTCTAACATCATACAGTGTATTGCATGTGGCTCAAGTAATAGGTGGGATGTGTTCTGAACCTTCTTCCTGCTCCAGGTTCCACTGGAAGCACATACCCTTCTATTATTCTTAATAAGTAAGTCCTAGTGTGGAATATACTGCCTTCAGATTCCAAAAGATCACCTATCAAACATGTTTTTTCTTCTCATTGGTGGTGAGTCAAAGTGTAATAATTTATGTTTGGTCTTGGAAAGGATGATCAGGTCATGCGTATGACCTCTGGGTCTTTAAAAATTATAGGCCCTTATGTTATGTATTAACCTTCCATCTTCTGGAAAACATGTGCCTAAACAAGGCTTTTCGCGTAATTACTATTTCTTTCTCACTGATTATAAGAAACAAATACTATGATGCTCTCAGACTTTTGTTCTGTATTATGACAGAAGGCAGAAGAATTAACCTGGGAGAGGCTGCCCTCTTGTTCATCCCAGGTGTGGAATGACTCTAATTATTTTGTTAGAACTTGAACAAAATAGGTTTTATCCATCCATCCAACCATCCATCCATCCATCCATCCATCCATCCATCCATCCATCCATCCATCCTTCCTTCCTTCCATCCTTTTCTCTTTGTTTCCTTCACTCAGACTGTGTTCTAACCTCTTTCTCCAAGGAAAGAATAGAATGCTCACCTGTGGAAAATGGCAGTGACAGTGAAGCAGTACAAAGAGTGGGTTTCATGCTCAGGAGAGAAGAGACTGTATTGCTTAGAAGGATACCACATGTAGCATAGTCACTTCAGGTGAGGCTACCACTAGGTTGAGTTTACAGTAGTTCACTGCCATTTTTAAGACTATATCGATGCTTTGTCTTTTATTATCCACCTTACATTGATAATTATTCATTTTTCAAATATTTAATTGCCAACATGTTCTCATTGTCTTTTTCAAATTCATTCATAGCTCCCATCATAATCATAGCATTCATAGTCAGTATACTTAATTTCTTCTTCTCTGGAACCTCACAATCTGAGATTAACATCCTTTTTGGTGGGGGTCCCAAGAATTGAACTCAGGACTTTGTGCTTATGAGACACATGCTGTGGCTAATGAGGTGTCTCCCAAAGTCTGTGTCCTTTTTTTTTCTTTAAATCAGTTTCCTATTTCAATTCACCACTAGTGAAAATGTTTCACAGTTGAACTATTTCCTTATGGGGGAGGCTATAATTCCTCTGTCTGCCTCTAGTGATACAGTTCTCACTGCCCTCCTGCCTGGGGAGATCCAACTCCAAAATCCTATTTTAGAGTCTTCCCTAGGGTCATTCCTGGACCCACTGACATAATTGGGTTCCATAGAAAACTAAGACTGAGATAAATATTTATGCAGATAATTGGAAAAATACTGTGGATAATGAAACATATGAGAGTATAATAGAATGACCTGGCAGAGGGAGAAGTTGTGATACTCTGGAATCATAGACTACAACTAAAACCACAGGGTCTAGGCCTGTGGTAGATCTTCAGAGATAACCTAGAATGAGGCAAAGGGGCATGATGTTCTAGATACTGGTTAATTGCTCTGAGTAGGGTGACTCTTGTTACCTAGGTGTAGTTCTTAGCCAGGTGAAGAGTTCAGCTCTGAGTGTTCAACCTGCAATGCTTGGTACAGCTTGGAGAATGTGCCATTCTGAGGTGTCCATATGGGTAGTATAAAACAGCATCCACTGAGCTTTTGTGCTCAGAATCACCTTTGTTTTTATAGAAAGGATGTGGTGATTCTAAGTATCCTTTATTCAAGTTTCCTTTTGAGAGTGATTTTTCTAGAATTCTCAATAAACATTTTTCCTATGTCTTAGCCATAATTACTACTCATACCATTTCATAATCATGAGCAAGGAGCTTCAAATCATCAACACTGGTTTAGAATTTGTAATTCTAAGGGGCTAGGAAATGATTGTTAAGTAGATTGCCAGCTATACCTGCCAAGGTATTTGCTGTAGGAGTTAAATTGGAGCACAGCTAGAAACAGCCTTGATGTCTGAACATGTTCTGCTACTGGTTCACACCAGAATGTGAGAGCTGGTGGTCATCTCTTCCCAGTGACATCATTTTGGAGCTTAAAACTTGCTGAAGTAGAACAGTTTGCACCATAGAAACAGCAAATTTTATAAAATAGGGCCTGGGGCCGGGGAGGTAGCTCAGTAGAGTAAGTACTTCCCTGGCAAGCACAAGGGCCTGAGTTCAATCTCTGGTCCCACCCTCCAAAAAAAAGGGCCTATTCCTTATTTCCCTCCAACCAGAGAATTGTCTGTTCAACATTAACCACCATATCACTGGTGGTTATTTACAGTTGTGATAGATAACAAGGAGAATTATCTAGGTTGTAATGTATAATTTCCAGAAGCTCAATTAAAAGTTATATGTGCTGTCTTAAAATGACATGTGCACAGTGGAAATTGGGAAGAAGGATAAATTAAAAGTTTCATTTTTTGGGGCAAAAGTAGGAAAACTTCAAGGTAGAATTCTGTGGCTTTGTAAAGATGAATAAGTTAAAATCAGGATGCTAAAGAACAACTTTATATACTATGTGATTTGGGTTTAGGACTTTTATTAAACTACAGTAATGAAATTCAACATGTGAAATAGTTAATAAACTCTTGCATTAATTTAATGAATGTAGAAAAAATATATTGTAAGTAAAATGTCTGAACTTTTTTCCCTTGTGTTTAAAATAGAACAAATACACAACCGAGTTAGTTTTAACTTTATAGGGGAGGTAAGTGAAGAAGAAAATCTAAGTCTAAAATCTGAATCTTTTTATTATTTATAGCCATATCCTCATTTTTAAGTATGTTGTACTTATACCAGTAAAATTCCTGAATACTGTTAGTGATCCCAAGCCTTTACTGTAACTTCCTGGTAGGAGTACTGTTCTCCATGGTGTGCTGACTCGTGATTTCCTAGACTTTTCTTCAGACACTTGCAGTGATTGGTGGTGACTGTCTGTGAAGGCCGTGACACAGTACTTTCTTGTTTTATTGTGCAGTAATAATAGAGGAAGTTGCAGAGATCTACGTACTTTCCTTCAGTTTTCTGCAGTATAAAAACAGGAAACTGACACGGGAACGCTTTTTGCACTGTTGGTCCCTGTTAGCTGGCTGGTGGAGTTTCTAAGACCCCAGGCAGATTCTTGAAACTGTGATGGTACAAACACTTGGCATACTTTTTTTTTTTTTTTTGCTATTTAAACATAACAGTTATAGCTATGTACTGTAATACAAGCAGTGTGAACGTGGTGTCTCTTGATCAGGTGCTGAACAAAGATGATTCACTTCTTGGGTGGATGCGAGTGGGTTGACATAGATTCCACACACTGATCAGAACAGTCATTTAAATCTTACAAGTGTTTTATTTCCAGAATTTTCAATCAGTTGTTTTTCAGAAGCAGCTGACTATGGGTAACTGACACCGCAGAAAGGGAAGCTGTGGATATATGGGCTCTGCTACAGTTGCCAGACATTTCACCACATATATAAATTTGTGTCAATGCTATCATTACAAATACCCTGAACTACTCTGCCACAGCCAAGATTGTCCTACTCCTAACGCTTTATAGTGACATCTTAACCCATCTGTCAGCTGCTTTAAAAATGTTCACATAGAATATGATTTTATTAGTAAAACATTCTCTTAGTGACTTTGAGATTTTCCCTCCACTCAGCATAATGCACTTGAGATCCAGTCATATTATAATTATAGTTCTTTTTGACACTGAGAACTGCTCTGATGTGCATAAAACTGTGCAGCCATTTGGTATTTATGCTTTTTGGCAGTTTTTAGTAAGTTTATGGTTATTGATGGACTTTCTTTTCATTTAAAGCATTCAGCCTTTTGTTATTAGGTATGACCTTAACTAGGTAAGTTTTATGTTTTTATTACTTATTTGTTCAACTTCTTCTTTGTTCTTTATTTTTTTATAATCATGTTTTTTTCATCAGTGATAAGTACAGTAGGATCACCTGATTTTGCTTCTTTAATTTGTAATTGGGATGTATTACATTGATTTTAAAATATTCAGTCTTGCATTCTAGAGATAAACCTTACTTGGGTATATGCATAACTCTTTTTACACATTTGCTAATATTTCCTTGCTTATTTTCATGAGGAATGCTATTAGGCAGTTTTATTGCTGCTTGCCATTTCATTTTTTGTTTTCTAGTAGTTTTTTCCTTTTCATTTCTGATATCTTTTTCTGGTCTTCCTATGGTCTATTTGAACATTTATTGTGAATGGTACTTTGCTTTATCTGTATTGTTTCTTTTCATTTTCTGTGTTTGTATGTGTGATTGCTTACGGTAATATATTTTCTGTATTATAACGTATTGTATCCTGCTTTTGTTTACATTTAGCCAGATAAATGAGATGTAAGAACATTTTATCCTTCAGTTCTCATCTATATTATTTAGTATATTCTCAATATAGGTTCATATCTTCATCAGACAATATATACTATGCAATTTAAACATTAAATATAATTTAGAAAATTAGAGAGGTTTAAGTTTATTGTATTTATCTATGGTTTTGTTAACCATGTTTTTCATTTCCTACCAATATTTTCAGATTTCTTCTTGTTTTCCTTTTTGTTTAACAACTGTTGGTGACAAATGCTCATAATTTTATTTTGTCTGGAATGGTTTCCAGCTTCAAGAGGTAATTTCATCATAATTAACATTCAGATGTGTAGTTTCTTTAATTTCAGTTGAAAATTGAAAAATATGTGCCATTTCTTCTAGAGCACGAAGGTTTCTGATTAGGAATCTGTTGTCAAGTTATTTTCCCCCTTTAGGTAAGGTGTTTCTTTTTTGCTGCTTCAAGGTGCCTTGTCTGAGTTCTTTGTGCTGTTTTGTTCTGGTGCTTATGTAGCATCCTATGTTTGCAAGCTCATGGCTTTGCATACTTGGGTGATTTCCAATCATTGTTTGAGTGCTTTTTCAGCCTGTTCTTTTTCTCCTCTTTCTCAGGAAATACAATGCTATGAATGGTATATCTTTCTATTGTCTCTCAGGGGTTATGATTCTGTTCATTTTATTTTACTTTTTGGTCAATCTGTTTATCAGATTAAGTAATTTTTCTTCTCCCTTCAAAATCATTGAGTCATTTCTCTGTCCAGCACAAGGAATCCCTCTATTTGCTTTTTAAATGTTGGGTACTTTGCAGTTCTAAAATTTTCTTGTGTTCTTATGTCTTTAAATCTTGTCCCTGAACTAGAGTGACCAGCAATACATTTTGTACTACTATTGAAGAAAGATATATATTACCTTAGTTCCTCCTTTTGCAGCTACAGAGAATAAGAATTTAATTTAATATTTTTATTTTTAAAGAGTATAAATTAGAATTAAAACAAATTACAAGTGATACAGAATTTCACTTTAATAAGTAATGTGAATTTCACAGTATTTGTTGTAATGCATAGTGTTGTCTTCCAACCAGTTATTCGTATTACCAGATATATACATGTAAACAGAAGAAGAAAGAAAAAGAAAAAATGTATAAGAAATTAAGAAGAGAAAAAATACAATTGAAAAAAGGAGATAAATAAATTAAAGCATCAACTGCTTCTTTCCGTAGACCAGCAGAAATGCACAGTACAGTTGTCCCAACCATTTACTTACATGTATAGATAAATCTCCTTCCCCCACTCCCTCTCCTGTCCTTCTCCTCAACTCAGTAGCTTTCTGTTTGGAGTTACTGAGTTGAGAAGAATAAGAATTAATTAATTGCTGTAACAGTTTAAAACTAGTTCCTGTATAGCTTACATTTTCTCATTTAATTCTTGCCAACATCAGTTTCACTTACTCTCAAGTGTTTACTTAGTACCTATTATGCACAAAACTGCTTTTTTAGTTCATTCAGATGTTGTTTTGCTTTAGTCTCAAGGAGTTAAAGGGCTTATTTACTTTACAGAGAAGAAATTACATTTTTGCACTTTTGGTAGATTACAGGCATTGGGGAAAAGGAGAGACTGTGAAGTGAATTTTCTTACCTTCATATTCACCATTCAAGAATTTTAATTGATAGGTACCATACTACATTTTCCCCTAGTTTACAAACTTATTAATGCTCAGTTGTAGAATAATTTTTTTAAAAAAGGCAACAGATTTTCTGAGATATAGATATTCTCAGCTTTTTGTGTAGCCACTGGGTAAGCAACATAAGTAAACCCTCAGCTATATAAGTGCTGTGGGAGCAGCATAAAGTATCCGTCTTCTTTTACCCCATGCAGGGTGCTATTCTAAAATTTCAATTGTTCATCTGTGCTGTGAAAAAAGTTTGAGAGGCACTTCTCTAGCTAACAGGTTAAAAAAGTGTTTTTTTCTACAAATTTTATTTTGTGTGTGTTAGATAATTCGGTTTCATGCTCTCATAAATAAAGTTCTTAGCCTCTGTGTTTCTCCAACACTGGTGAGAGGTTGTTGAAGCAAAGATGGCTGCACTCCCCAGTCAGTCAGTTTCCGTTAGCTTCAGGATGAGGCCTAGTAATTTACATTTCTAACACAGATGATGTTACTGATGTTATTTTGGGAATTTTATTTCAAGAAACATCCATCTACATAAATTTTTCTTCTTACTTTCCTTTTGTTTCTCAAATACTTTATTCTGATTTTAATTATAGTCATTCTATTTAAACTGCTCTTTTACATTCTCTTTAATCTTCATATTGGCCAAGCAAATTATACTTTTTAATTGCTCATCTTATTTAATGTATAGTAATCATTCAAAATAGTTGATCATAATTTCTTGGCCATCAGTTAAATAAGTTTTGCTCCTACATAATTTTACTCTATCTCTGGGCCAATAATTCCCAATTCATGTCTCCAGGTGAAAATATTATATTTCATTTTGACTGAAGTTATTATATGCTCACTTGAATAATTTATAGGCATTTCAAAGAACATATACTAGAACCAACTACTTTATTAGCAAATGCTAAGATACATGTTTTTATCATTTTGATATCATGAAACTTAATGAATCTCAGTCCGTGGTATGTTAGGTTCTATGAAATAGAGTAATTCCCTTACACACCTTCCTCCAATTTTTTCCATGTCATTCATTGTCTTTTCTGTCATTAATTTGTCAGCAGCCAGAAGCTTGGAATTCATCTTCTTCCCTAGCATTCAATCTACCTGTAAAATACGAACCCGTTCTCTTTTCTTATTCAATCTGTTGCCATCACCTTTGCCCAGGCTCCGATCAACTTGTCAGGGATTGTTTCAATGGCTCTTGTCTTTTAGTAGTCTTCCAATGAAGTCTCTGTTCAGTAATTAGACTTATTTTTTGGAAGTGCAAATGAGGTCATTTGCTTAAAATATTTCAGATTGAAATTTAAAATCTTTCACTTGGCATGGAAGACTGTCGTGATACCTCGTCAGTGTTAGCACGTATTCTGCTTCTTCTTTTTGGTTGGGCCTTGCTGCTTCCCTCTTGTTCCTACCCTGCTCTGTGTTTTGTTGCTTGGAATGCTCTTGCCTCTGCCTGGCATCTGCCTATCTCTTAGCTTTCACTGGCTCATATCTTTTAGTTTTCATCTTAAACTTCATTACATTAAAGGTGTTTCCTGACTCTAATATCTAAATTAGACCTTATTTGTTTTTATTTTTTCCTTTAAGGCACTGATGATTTGTTGTTTGTTTATCCTTATTGTGTTGTAACATGTTTCCTTGTTTACCCTATGTCAAGGCTTGTTACAGGGCATAGAAAATAAAGGTGTTCAATAAATATTTTTGAATATATAAAAGTCTGAATTGAGTTTAAAAACATAAATGTGCATATATAGACTAAGAAGTTCTTTGCAAATGTCATGTATTGACTCCAGAAAAATCCATTATATTTTGGGAGTGGATTTTCATTCTTAGTTACCAAATATATAAATGTCTTTTTTTCCAAATGTATAAATGTTTAACAAATTATTTTTAAACATTTATTTTGCGTAAGAATGAAATATCTAAAGAAGATTGTTTCAAAGTAATAATAAGTAATCTGTGATATTTAAGTAAAATTAATTTCATTTCTAAAATAACTATTGAATGGATCTGTTTTTTTCATTTTTACAGAAAATAATTCTTTCTACAACTAGTTTTTTTTAACCACTCTCATTTTTGAGAATTCACCATTATAAAGATTATTATACTGCATTCAAGGAACATTTATTATTTGACTTTGAAAATAGTGGATATTGGTAAATCACCATTTAATTTTTTAAATGTTTATTGGTCTTAGGAGAACAAAGTCATGTCTTTAGGCCAGCATGGAATAAAATAGCATGAAAGATATAGCTGATGGTCCTTTTCTTTTTTCAGATTATCCATTTTTGTTTTTATTCTTATTATTAGTCTTTTTTCTTCTTGCAAGGCTTCTACAGGGTCTACCTAGAGTACATAACCTGAATAGTCCACGTTCTGTCAATTTATTCATTTGGAATCTTGGGTTTCTCTTGATGTATATGATGAGTGTGACAGAGGTTTTAAAACCAGGATCGCAGAGTTCGAAATGCTGATAATGTCTCCGAATGTCCTTTCTTCCCTCTGTCTCCTTCACTGCACTCTTTGTCTGTCTGACTCTTGCAGGAGACATGGATTACAACTGGTTGGACCATACTTCTTGGCATAGCAGTGAGGCATCCCCAATGTCTTTGGTGAGACATGTGGAGCCTTACTATTTAATTTTCGTTATCATTTCACTTTTCCTTTTTTATTTACACCTTTGCATGTTTTCTTTTTTGTATCTTTTTTTATCCCACATCTTTAGGGGACAGTCAAAAGGGAAAAAGAAAAACTAGTGAGCAGGCAGTTTTGTCGGACTCTAACACCAGGTCTGAGAGACAAAGGAAAATGATGTACTTTGGTGGCCACTCTTTGGAAGAGGATTTGGAATGGTCTGAGCCCCAGATTAAGGATTCTGGGGTAGATACGTGTAGTAGCACAACCCTTAACGAGGAGCATAGCCATAGTGATAAGGTACTGAGATTGTGGAGCCTGCCTTTTACCTGCTCATTTGGTCTTCGTTTGCTCTCTGTCACCCATTAAAACAGAACATAATAAAAGGACAGGACATTTCCAGGGTCAATGTAGCATTTCTCAAGGTGCAGAAAAGAAAAACAAAACCAAAATCAAACAAACCAAAAAAGCTCTTGTTGGCTTTGCTGTTTTTATTGTCTGACAGCATACCAAAAAATCAGTATCTGAAAATAAAACTTAGGAACAAAGGAATGTTTTGTCTGTGGTTGCATGCAAGACTTTGTGATGTTATTATAAACCAGAAGTAAAAAACTGTATTTTGGATTGGCATTTTCAATTGTTTCCATGTATTTTCCTTGGGATGAAAATTAAACTATTAATACTTTGAATCCCAGGCAAAAGGGAGAAAATTGGGTCTGTTTGCACAGAAAAAGTTGTTTTTCTTTTTTCCCTTTCACTGTCATTTTACCCTTTTGTTTTATTGTCATAGCATTTTAATGCAGTATGAATTAGTATTAGAGCCATTTTCATCTGCTTTGATATTTATTATTTTTGCTTTTAGTTTAGTGAGGCTCTTGAAATCTTTTTACCATATAGATGTGATTGACCGGAACTTGTCTTTTTGCCTGCTGTGTTTTGCATGAAGATATGCATGCTGTGTTTTACGTAACTGAAGCTATTATGATTACACAAACCACTTACTCTGCATATCATCTATAATGGAATGATGCCAGTATTATAAAGGCACTAGTTCTACTTTGAGAAAAAATAAACTTCAGCTTTTCAAGGTCATTTAGCAGTAAATATTGTTGACTTATCCAATAAAGGCAACTTGCTAAAGAACCCAGAGACCTGAGAGGAAGAGTGAGCTTCTGGGGAGGGAGAGCCGCGCCCTCCTTTCTTCTGAGTACAGTCTGCTTCCTTTGCGGACCTCCGGAAAGTTCTGGGGCTTGTACACTGTTTTAGAATGTTAATTTAGAGGCCTATTCAAGGAAGCCTGTATCATGGCTTTAGAATTTGTGTTCTAATATGATTTGGCCTTTTAATTTTTACTGTAATAGTTTTAAAAAATCTTCCAAAAGTGTTTGAAGGGGAAAATTTCATTTTTAAGTGCCCACAATGGCATAGAATTTCAATCATTGATGTCTCTGAATTGTTAATTAATCTTAGTCATGGATAGTTTGCATGTATTTTCAAATTTCTTTTGTCTCTATAACTTCAGAGCTGTATCAGAGAACTGAGGAATTTGACTTTGAAAAAAAATTGAAATTATAAAAGTGAGGTTCTAAGAATAAGCTTTTCTAATCAGTTCTTTGTAACATAAGCATGTCTGTGTAATCATAATGCTGCAAACCTGTGAACTTTAGAGAGCTTGTGAAGTCAGAAGTCGTTGGTCAAAAAACATCAGTTTTTTTTGTTTGTTATGCAATATGTTAGCACCCTGTGACCTGGCAGCCATCTAAAGATGGAGATCGCTTAATTGGCCGGATTTTATTAAATAAGCGCCTGAAGGATGGAAGCGTACCTCGTGATTCTGGAGCGATGCTGGGCTTAAAGGTATGGAATAAAGTGCATTCTTTCCTCTTCTGCAAATCAATCAGAAAAACAAAGGATATAATAACTCTCTACCTAGACCAATTTAGATATTTTTTCCATATTCATAAATTCTCAAACACTGGCATTCATCATCCAAAACTTTTCATTTTCCAAGTATTATTTAAGAAGCTGACACTTCTATAATGGCATATATTATTATTATTATTATTATTTTTTTTTTTTTATTTTAAAGCCCACATCTTTAGTGAGCAGGCAGTTTTTTTGGACTCTAACACCAGGTCTGAGAGACAAAGGAAAATGATGTACTTTGGTGGCCACTCTTTGGAAGAGGATTTGGAATGGTCTGAGCCCCAGATTAAGGATTCTATAAACTTTGGGAGACAGTGATGACTTGATTATAATAAATTTAAATCCTAACACAGTGACCAAATTTATTTTACCTATACAGCTTTTCCTTAAGTCTGTACTGTGTTTAAATTATATTTAAGTGATAGTTTTACTTCATTACTCAATATACAAGTCTGGGAAGTGTAATATATGCATTACATAGCAATATAACGTTTGTGTTAATGTAATAACATATATATGTATACAGATATACATATATATATATATATATATATAGAGAGAGAGAGAGACAGAGATGGAGACAGAGACAGAGACAGAGGAAGAATACTATTGTAAGCCCTAGAAACTAAGAATAACCAAGAATATTTATAATAAGAGATTAAATTAGAATATTAATCCAAGTTTTATAAAATATCAGAAAATTATTTGGGTGTAAATATAGCAAATAGAGCTCTGTTTGGTTTTTGCCTTCAGTGTCAATAAAAGCTGCAATGAGGACAAAGTAAATGTCTTAGGGTTCAGCCATTGCTCCAGAGCTGTGCTGTACAATGTGGTAAATAACAGATATTAGAAAAAATTGGATATAGGTGGAATTTGGCAGTTAGCATTTCCTGGAGGGCAGCTACCACTTGACTGGGATTCTTCTGAGAATTTTGTACCTGTCATTGTATTCAGTGCTCCTAGCAGATTAAAGCTAAGCCTACGGAGATGTTGTCACTCGTGGTTGTTCAGGATGCTGGGAGTGGACTGAGAAGCAGCTCTGCAGGTCGAGAGGTAGGGGAGACTGTGCTGGGGTCCCACCTACATGGCCTTGAATGGTTCAACTTCTCAGCCATCAGGTCCTTACTTACATAGTGTGGGTAATGGCTGTTGAAGTTAAAATGAGATTAAATAACTGAGTAGAGAAGCATTTAGTATACCACAAGATTTCAGTGCCAACTGCAGACAGTATAACTGATTATTATTGTGAAAGTTTGTCAAACCATATAAGATGTAAAAAATATTTATGTAAGGACTTAAGCCCATTTAAGACCTCTACACTTAGTTTTCAAATTCAAGAATAAGACCACCAATAGTGGTGAGTTGCAACTGAGTATAATTCACCATAATTATGGAATAAATGCATAGAATAAGAGAAATTAGTGACTTTTAAATTCAGATATTCTTTACTTAACTTAGAAGAGGAATAACTAACTTATTTTAGCTAATGAATTCATTTGGTACTATTTGATTCATGTGCTGAGATACTGACATATTGCTTAGATTGTAGTTTAATCAAAAGCAAGGCATTAATTGTGTGGTAAGCCAGTGTCTACCAGTTGTACATGTGATTCCTAACATTTTTGTTTTTCCAAAACATATATTTTGATAGAAATACAAAATAGACAAATTGGGTTTCAAATGTGAGGTTTACTTCTAATGATATTAAGTAAACTTTGTAATTTTTCTGTAAAACATCATCATTGTGCACATTATTGTGTACCTCAGATACTACCAATAAGTGAAAAATTAGTAGTTCATCACAATCATAGTAAAAGTGACAAATATTTGGTAATATTTAACATTTATAAATGGAAATGTTTATATAATGATGTACTTTAATATATTTTAGGAGATGACAAAAGGAAGAATTTTACATTTTAAGGAAAAAGTCACAAATTGCTAAGTTGTTATGAAGCCTGTCACACTTTTAGTGGTGAATTTAATTGCACTGTGCTTGCAATATGAAAACTGAGCTCTGAGGATGTTCATTGCCCAACTGCAACATTACTTTAAGATGTGACTTTCAGTACATTAAATTACAGTCTCAGAAGCTTCAAATTGCTCTACATATTTTTTATTTAAATCTTTCCCTATGTTCATTTTAATAATAATTTTCTTCTTTTAAACAGGTTGTAGGAGGAAAGATGACTGAATCAGGTCGACTCTGTGCATTTATTACCAAAGTTAAAAAGGGAAGTTTAGCTGATACTGTGGGGCATCTTCGACCAGGTGGGTTTCTGCCATCGTTTATTTACATGTAAATTTTAAATTTTTTTCATATAGCGTTTATTTATATCTCACCACATAAGCATCACAGATTGTTTTTTTCCAATTAAAAAATATTACTTGTGACTTAATGAGCATGACTTAAGACATGTCTCAAAATAAACACTTATGGACTGGTCAGGTAGTTCAATGGACTAAGCACCTGATTAAGCAAGCACAGGGACCGGGGTTTGTTCCCTGGCACCATAGGCACCACCTGCTGTGCTGGCCATGCCCCTGCACTCATTGAGCTGACCACTGAGACTGGGCATGGTGGCTCATGCCTGTAATTCCAGCTTTTGGGAGACTGAAAGCTGGAGGATCATTATGAGTCTAAGTTGCGCAGTGAGACTCTGTACCAAATACATAAAAACAAACAAACAAACAAACACTCATTCCTTGTAAAGGATCTCAGATGGCAGAATTGTAAAATCAGACTCACTCTTATATGTGCCTAGTCTGTTCTCTGTAGGGAAGTGGTATGTCTCCTTTGAAACTCCTGCAACACAACTAAATTGCCTCCAAACAGAAATTTTGTACTTTATATAACTATCAGTTCAATATAGGTTGAATACCTACTTGTCAGACTAAGAAGTACCATGTAAAATATTGGGGATAGTTAAGAAAGATTTCATTTAGAAATGATTTGATGGGCTGGGGAGATGGGTCAGCAGAATAAGCGCTTTCCTGGCAAATGCAAAGTCCTGAGTTTGATCCCTGGTTCTGCAAAAAAAAAAAAAAAAAAAGTGATTTGACCAGTAATAAAGAGCTTATTTTTCTTAGATAAATCTTTATTGATTAGTGGAAAATTATAACTCTAATGTCTTATATAGTATTAGAGACAGTCATTTTTATTTACTGATCTTATTTTTCTACTATAGAATATTCTAATCTATATCTACTAGTAACTTACTTTGTTTCCCATTAACCTTCTCTTTCTTCGAAAAAAGTTCCAACATAGTTTAGAAAGCATATGTGTTGAGATCTAGATGGCTATTTGCATTAGAATTTCTATTAAGAAATCAAATTATGTTTATGTAATCTTTTTCTATCTTACCATTGTCCTTTTGGATAAAATACTGTATATATTATGCTGATCATTAAATTTTGTACTACTGGTCATTTGTATTAGGTTTCTTATTTAATAGTAATGCTTTTTAAGCTCTGTTATTCATTGATTGCTTTTATTTTAAGTGTATTTTTAATTTCATGTGTTTCTTAGTTTTGAGCTTGTTCCTACTGACATTGCAGGTGATGAAGTGTTAGAATGGAATGGGAGGCTGCTGCAAGGAGCCACCTTTGAGGAAGTCTACAATATCATTCTTGAATCCAAACCTGAACCACAAGTGGAGCTTGTTGTTTCAAGACCTATCGGGTAGGTTGGGGTCAGGATTTCGTATGTAATGTTGATTATGCATTGGTAAGCAGTCTCTGCTACATAAGCAGCAAATGTTGAATTGCTTTATTTAGAAAAGCATCTTACCAAAGTTGATGACTTATAGAATACATAGTTAATTACAGAAAAAAAGTATGTCAATTTTTTTTATTGTCTTAGCAGCTTAGCAGACGGCCAAGTCATTAGTAAGGGAAAGGAGATGTGATATTGACAATTGCTTTTAAGATAAATATCATAATATAAGATTTCACTGTAACCTAGTATACAAGTCTTAGATATATTTTTCAAATGGAGATCTCAGTCTAGGAAATAAAGAAGCAAAGGACGTCTAATGTCTAAGATATAGGAAAGTTTTTAAGGAAAACAATGTTTTAAAGAATGGTAATTAAAAAGACCAGAAATAGACAAATCATATCCAGGTATTGCTTGAGTTTTTAACTTGTTGCCCACAGATCAGTTTGACACTTTCTAGAAGTTGGCAATACGTATAATCCTTTTATATGATTTATGGGAATAGTATGTGAACTGTCATAGAACTGCTTTTCCTCTGTAGTAGCTTATATTGTGTGCCAGTGTGAAATGTGTACTGAGGTTAAAACCAGAGCAATGTAAACTGGCAGTGACTCATTAAATGAGTATGATGGCAAGAGCACGTGAGGGGGAGTCTGCAGGGATTCTTTGATGTGTGATAAAGCTAATTTTATTTCATTTAGAAAATGACTTTTATATTTTGATATCTTTATGCTAGAGAAAATAATTTGGATTGGTAGATAAGCTTTATTGAAATATTCCTTTAAAATAACGTATTTAGCACAATAAATTGTATCTGTATTTCATTTTGCCTTTTCATAGTTTTATAATATGGTAAAGTGCTAATATATTAGTTTATTGTATTAAACAAATATATTTCCTGGTATTAAAGTATCCTCATATTTTATTTAATACATTAGACAATTTATAGTCTTTCATACTGTGTGAATGACATTACTATTGACCTCTCATTAAAAAAATGTGTACTTGTTTTTGGCTTAAACATACAAGATAACCTAGAAAGTCTCAATAAAAACATGTTTATCTTTTCTCTGTGAGGTTATGTTATTATTATTGTTTGTTTGTTTTGGTTTCTTGAGACATGGTCTTTCTGTGTAGTTGAGGTTAGCCTTGAACTCACTATGTAGCCCCAGCTCGCTTCCAATTTTTTAGCAGTCCTCCTGCCTCAGCCTCCAAAGTGATGGGATTGCAGGTGTGCACCACCATGCTCAGTCTATGAGGTCATTTTAATTTTAATGTGAATATTCTGATTTTTTCTTTGATGATATTTTGTTTGAGCTTTAATACTAATTTAGAACAAAAGGTACAAATAAAGAGTAGAACAGAACTAAAAATACTTTATTGGTAAAACTTTCTGTATTGAATACAAAAATGTTTTAGTATAGATAGATAACTGAATAGTGAGACACATACAAATAAAGTGTATGTTTTTAAAAATTTGAATCAAGCACCTATGAATTTTAATGTATTTTAAATAGTTGGTATTAGCCCAAAAGTTTTATCAGTAAAAGGTGCTTGTTTCTTGTTTACATAATTCCTGTACCATACCCAGTTTGGTTTTTCATTTCGCAGTGTTGAGGTACTGTATATGCTAATAATGATCAAAGCAACAGTTGCCTTTTGAAACAGTTTTTTTCTTTTTTTTTTTCCTGTCGTTTCAGGGACATACCTAGAATACCTGATAGCACACATGCACAACTGGAGTCCAGTAAGTTTCATTTACTTTAGTAGGATATGTCATTAATAAAGTCATTCATCACAGAGCAAATGAAGCATCTCATTAAAAAATGTGGAGATAAATTTATTACTAAGTATACAATTAAGATAAATTAATACCATTTTATGTCACCATGAGAAAACATACAAAATTTTTTAATAATTAAGGTTCGTCTGAAATCATGCTATCTTTCATGCGATGTTCAAGTGGTTTTTATTAAGATGTAGCAGAGTAAGCCACAGACAGTTACAGCACTCAGTTAAGTAAGTGCTGACAAACATGAAGTCCTTGAAGCCATCACCACTACACAGATCACAAGCACACTGATCACTCCCAAAGTGTTAGTCCCAAACAAAGTCTTCCTTAAGTTTTAAAATTTACAGCTTTGTATCCTCACTTTAATTAGGAGGAAATGCTTGAGATAAACTAGTCAATGATTGCTCATATTTATATTTTTGGAAGTAGAATAATAGTTTTGATTTAATAGTAAGGCAGCAATAGAACAATAGATATATTTAAATGCCCAATGGATGATACTTTTTACTTCTTAGTTTTGTATGCTGTTTCAAATGTTAAATGGTGTTTTCCTAATGAACTGTTTTCTGATCAAGAATAGAGTAAGAGATACTGGCAGAGAAAAGGAAGAAGGCAGCCATTTGCACTTCATTCTTCAGGGTAGACCAAGCTGAGAAAGAGTTGGAGCAAAGCTTAGAGTGGTCGTCTGGGGTGGGAGCTGCTCAGACATAGAGATGGTGCCCTGGCTCTGAGCAGGAAAGGCTAAGTGGTTGAAAAGCTGGGTGGGGTTCAGGGCAGAGGAGGTGGGAAGGTGAGCAGCAGCAGGTAGCTCCTGGCAGAAGCCTTGGGAACTACACTTAGCACTCTGGCTGTTCCCTGGAGGGAAGCAGGGCTATATAGGGCAGCTTTGAGGGGACATTCCCATCTTGAAATCTTGCTCCTCTGGTGAAAGTAGATTAAATGGAGTTGGGTAGAGGTAGAAAAACCCATGACAGGACCACTTTAATAATCTTGTGGCAACACAGGCACTCTTAGACCTTGGTGACAGCAGTGAAGGTGTTGGGAAGTAGTCCAGTTCTCATCACCTCAATAAATAAAATACATTACTGAAAATAGGTGTTTTCTGGGCTGGGATGTAGCCCAGTGGTGGACTGCTTATTTGCATATGGGGGTCGCTGGATTAAAACTAGCAGTGCCCCTGCACACTAGGTTTTGTCTTTCATATTTATATTTGTATGTGTAAATATCATTAAAGTCTCTACCAGATGGATGAAGTTCCTATGAAATGCCACAGCTCAGTACCTTAAAATGCAGTCATATGACTTATTTGATTTACTACTTTTGCCTAAGTGCTAAGTCATTTTATCCAAAGTTTTGTCTGAGACCACATAAACCCTAACATAGTAATTGTTACTATTATGTGTTCCTATTATCATTCCCCTCACATCTCCCTTATATGTATGTTATATTTATTTTGATTTTTTTTTTGAGACAGGGTCTCACTATGTAGTTCAGGCCGGCCTTAAGCTCAGCCTTCTGAGTTCTGGGATTACAGATGTGAGCCACCATGGCCCATTTTCATTGTATTTAGTACTTGTCTCTGCACTTGATGTTGTACTTACATTATTATAATTCCTACAATTGTGTGGGGCAGGTGAAAATGCCAGACACTTGTATTAACAGAACACCTTGCTGTTGTATGAGCTTCATGGAGCTCTTTATCTTATTTAGCTATTTAAAAAGTTTAGGAGCCACAATTCTAAGCATTGGTCCTGAAGAGACAAGGGTTCTTTATCAAATTAGATCCTCTTTTATCAAATTAGGCTCTTTGTTTATTCTTTAATCTCTAAATCTGTGTTTTCAGTTCGTCAGTTCATTTTTGTTTTATGGTTTGAACTGCTAGCTTATATAATCCCTCATTGCATATATGTATATATTCTGAAGGATCTTGTCATTGTTACTTCATCCTTGAATATTCAAAGAATACATTCTATTAAGTATCTTCCTGCTACCTGTAGCTTTTTAAAGACAGGATCTCACTGGGTAGCTAGTCCATGCTAGCTTTGAACTCACTATATAGCCCAGGCTGGTCTCAAACTCACAGCAATCTTTTTGCCTTAGCCTGGTGCCACCAAACCTAGCTAACCTGCAGCTTTACAGTAAGAGACTACTTATGTTCTTACCATCGAAGGCATCATTCTTTATATTTCTAAATAATATGAAGGGTATCATTATCACTTTACAACCCAAAGTTTGTAGTTTCCCCCAACTTTATACAATACTATCTGTAGAGGTAAATTTTACCACCTCTGTCTCTAGAACCACAGGTCATTTCCCATGTGAGTCTCCTCTGATGTTTCACTTCAGTTGTGCTGTTAGTGACCCACTTTACACTTCCACTCATTCTCTTAACACAGTGCTCCAGAACCCACGAAGCACCTGTACTTTTATCCCAGAGACAACACAAGACTTCCTTGATCTCACACTTGATTACCAGATTGGAAATCTTAGTGCTTTCCATTGCCCTTCTTGCACCCAAATCATTTCTGGATGTGGTGTGTGTGTGTGTGTGTGTGTGTGTGTATGTGTGTGTGTGTGTGTGTGTGTATGGGGGTGCTAGGGATCCAAGCTTGGGCCTGTGCATGCTAGGCAAGCATTGTACGCCAGAACTGCAGCTATGCACAGTCCTATGGTCTTCAGTTTTTCATTCCATGACACCCTCAAGTTCTCTTTTTCTTATCTTTACTATCAAATTGAATTTCGCTTTTGTTAACTGCTTTCCATGTTCTTCTTTTCAGTGAATGCTTCAAATAGGTTAGAAATTAATCTTCCTCCAAATGCACCATGCTTTTCTTCCACGTTAAAGCTTAGTGTGGATATTTTATTAGTGTCAAATGCTTTGTCCCGTATTCTAACTGCATGGTACTACCTGCATCCTATTAGTTCCATTTCTATGCATTTCCCAGCTTACTCCTTCCATTCTGTAGAAGTAAAATACATTTTGGGTACAAATTCTGCTCATTGTGCTATTCTTCATCTTTTTTCATAGACCCTTTTTCCTTTCTGTAAGTCTAATTTATATTCTTCAACATATGGCTTTAAAAAAATCACTTCCTGGAAACATTCAGTAGTTCTGTAGATTTTAGTACTTACATTCTTAGCACTTAAAGTTTAGGCTATGTTTATTTTGCTTTACTGATTTGTGTTGTGGTTATGCTTTTATTTGTGTTTTTAAAATTTTCTATGTTATTGCAACATAGTATGCACTAAAAGAGGAAGTTACTCTGTTCTGAGGTTGAGGCCTGTCCCTAGTACAGAGAAAATGATTCTATGTCACTTGTGCTTTAGAAAAACAACAGAGCCTTAATGGGGGGTCTCTTTGTGCCTAACAAAATAGCCTATGTAATGACATTTCAGAGATATTTGAAAGATTTGTTCTGAAGATCCTTAGATAATCATAAGAGCCATTGTCATTGCTCCTCACCTGTGATTATCACTTCAGGTTCCAGCTCATTTGAATCTCAGAAAATGGATCGTCCTTCTATTTCTGTTACGTCTCCCCTGAGTCCTGGAGTGCTGAGAGATGTTCCACAGTTCTTGTCTGGACAACTTTCAGTATGTAATCACTAAACTAATTTTTCTTTTGGAATAGTAAATCATGTTTTGAAAAATTTGGTGCTAGTTTTTTATAAAGTAAATTCTTTCTAGGATATAATTATGCTTTTAACTGTTAGCTCTTTTTACTCTTAGTATTTTTAATTAATTGAAATTCAGTTTTGATTCTTTATGCTAGTGCTTTCTTTACTACAGTTAGGTTTTGTAGAATTGTTGAGACTGAGATTTGGTGAGGATACCTAACTCCTTTTTGCCTTAGTAATTATTCCAAAATTTAAGGTCACAGTTTTTGCTCTAGACTTTAAAATGATTATGAATTATCACTGTTTCTTAAGAGAATGCAAATGTTACAGTATATAAAGATTGTACATAAAATAAAAATAAATATGTTCACATTGTTTTTCACTTTTCAATCTTAAGGAAATTTAAGATGACTTTCATTGTAATAATGTACCTTGACTATGGTCCTGAAATATCAAGATTCTAGAAGTGCTTTTGTCAACAGACAAAACAATGGGGAGATACAGAATAGGTTCCTGAATGGACTAGTTGATTTCAGGTTAGGTGAGCCTTTATTTGAATATTTTAAAGTAGCAGCTAAAATTTTAATTATTCATTTTTATTATGTTTATATTAGAAGAACTTTGCAAATGTAAGTCCTCATTTTAATTCAGTTTTTTAGTTTTCAATTTCTTATTACAGTATTTTGATATATTGATATGTTTTAAATTTATTCAATTATTTTAATTGCCAGCAGTGGTGGTGATTACAAAACTTGAAATATTCTAGTCATTAAAGACCTATTTACATCCTCAAAATCCAGACATTGAATCTTTGTAGAAAAATGTTAAGATAATCTATGTTGGGATACTATTTTAAGACCAATAGAAATAGATTTCTGTTAAGAAACATCTCTTTTCATTTTTAAGGGGAAGGATCCATGTTTGATTTTTCTGAAGTATTTTCATTAACTTAAAGCAGATAGAGAAAGTTTTATACAAAATTAGTGTATTGGAATTAATTAAAAAAGTATTAGACATCTTTTCTGAACTATTCTGAACACAAATTTGATAACAGAAACATTATGTAAAAAAGATGATGAGATGCTATCAGATTGTAAATGTCTCACTAAAATACATTTCTTTCCCTTATTATTTTTTCTTTCTTTTTCATAGAGTGAACTTTTTTTGGTTTGAGAATAGTATTTCCTACATTCTCAACAATAAGTAGCATCTTTTTATTTATTTTCCTACATATATTGACAGCATATGTATTGTCATTATGGTTGCAAATTTATGTGTTTTCTTCTATCATCTCAGGAAGAACTAATAAATTTTAGTTGCTTTGGTTATGATTTTGTTTAAATAAGTTATTGAATACTGGTTGAGAGTGTATTGGTAGTTGATGCTGATATGTATTGTGTGTGTGTGTGTGTGTGTGTGTGTGTGTGTCTGTGTCTGTGTGTAGTTGGCTTGAGTTGGAGGAAGGAATGAAGTTAGATTTGCATAATAAGTACCACTTTGTTATCTCAGAGTGCAAGGTTCTAACTAAATTGAAGAAGGGGATGGGGCTTACAGGATAGCTCAGTTGTTTTAAGTGTCTGCTTGGGCAAATCTAGTCAGGCTCAGGACCGAGGTTTGATCCTCAGCTCCCTATTCCTTACCGGACCTACTCTTATGGCAGCCTGAGCCAGCCAAAAAGAAAACAAAAATCCTGCTCAAATTGAATAAGGAGAGAAAATGAGGAGCAGAGGCTGGATTTTAGATTTAAAATTCTACTACTTTTTCCTTGTGGCTTATAATTAATACAGTGGAAACATAAGACTGCCAAATATTTGGAGGCAAAATAAAAATTTTAGTTCTAAATATACATATAATGAAGTAAAGTTATAGCCTTTAGATTTATAAGTGATGTTGGTTTAAGATTCATGGCATGGGGCTGGGGATATAAATCAGTAGCACAGCACTTGCCTGGTATAGTATTAATGAACATATGTTTTGAAATTATGTATGCATACCCAACCCATCCATAAGACATAATGCTTATGCAGGTAGTGCATATTTATTATAGGAAATCTAGAAAGCATGGGAAAAAGTATAAAAACCACCTACAATAAAATATATCTATTCACTTGCACATTAAATTTGTAAAAGATTGAAATAAATTTGTATGTAGTCTCTTGATAAGGCAAAATTAGTTTGTTTGAGTTACTTTCTGGGAATACAATTATAAAATGGGTGGTAAAGTACAATTTTAAGATTGTTGATATCTAATCCCAAATAGTTCTAAAGTTTTTTTTAACCAAATTAAGTTTCAATCATGTATTTAATAAATATGTATTGTTATTAACCTAGGGTATTATTAGTACTAGTAGCTAGGGATTTAAATGAATAAGATAGAATAATTTTTATTCTCATGTGATTGCTTAATTTTATTCTCTTTCTCTGCATCTAAGGAAGCTTATGTCCTGGATATATTTCTCTTTGTACATATAACTGTATTTCTACTGTCCTGGAGACAGTTTTATTTGCTATGATGATGTCTGGATTGAAAAAGTATGGTAGGCACAGAACCCCTTGGCAGCCCTTTCAGGAGTCACAGGCAGCAGTCCCTTCCCATTGCTTCTACTCCATCTTCGGACATTTTTGCTTTTGGTGGGATTTTCCTCAGGCCTGTGCCTCACTTGAAAATCATGACAAGGCTGATGCCTGAAAACAAAGGCCATTTGTGTAGTGTGTGAACTGGCCTCTGTAAGATACTCATATCAGTTCATGAAATGTTATTTTCTCAAATAAAAAATATACTTAGAATACAAGTTTTCCATTTTTATACCCAAGGCCGTTGACTTACAAATGCATATAGTTTAGTTTTTCTCCTGTGCTTGCGTTGTGTGGTTGCTTACTCTGGAGCATAACCACAAAAATGAATTAACATGCTTGATGAGAAAACCAGTCTCAGTACAGGTTTGTAAACGCTGGCCTGTTCACAGGCAGCATGCTCTTATTTTGAGCATTTTGGCTAGATTTTAGCATTTCCTATATTAGAATGTTAGCTTGCAATTTTTATTAGTTTTAAATTAATATACATGATTCGGCTAGTTTTTTGATAAGGTGCTAAGATAAAATACAATTCAACTTTTCGAAGTGAGGAAAGGCTAAGAATTATCTTTTTCTGTAGAAATTCATTATTCAAATGAGTTTAATATTTTTTACTTTGTATTATGTGATCTGTGGTTTACTTATGCTTGCAAAATTTGCCCAATTTGCTTTATTTGGATTTTTTAAAGTAAATATTTATTTTGTATGTCCATTTAAATGCAATAAGTAACTCAATAATAGGTATGGCTTTTGTATCTCTTTAAAATCTCTAGAGTTTGTAAAATAATTCTGACAAAAGGTTTTTCTTTTAAACTTTGTACTTTTATACTCCATGGTCACAGTTCTTATTCCAGAAACATTGCATGAAAGATGTAACCTAAAGATAGTAATACAGAGAGGAGAAGGAAGTGACATTAAAATGCTGAATAGATTGGGGTTTACAAGTTCAAATTCATCGTTTGAAACCTGAATTGTCTCAAATATTATCATATATTTTATGCTTAAAATAATTTTCTCAATAATGTATCACTACTTAAGTGAGGCATATAGTAAGCACTCCCCATTTTTGTGTGAAGAATAGAGTCCAGAGAGACAGAGAACAGCAGAGTGACTGCCACCAGACAGCAAAATGGAGGAAGGAGAATTAATTACTTGAAGTACAGACCTCCTTTTTGGGTGATGAAAAAGTATTGAAATAGAGAAAGGTAATAACTCTGCCACATTGCAAATGCAGCAATTGTCACCAAGTTTATTGTACTTAATAAAATGCTTAATTGCATTTTGTGAATTTTCTGCTCATATTTAATGTATAAATGGGCAAAGGTCCCATCTTAGATAGGTTAATGTCAGGGGCTGCGGTGTGGCTCAGGTGCAACATGTGCAAGGCTTGCATTCAGTCCCCAGCATGGTGCCTTCATTCCCCAAAAAGGCTCACTCCCTAAATCTGAAAGTTGCTTATTCCAGGTCATTATCAAAAATGGAGAATTGTCTTCTTCAAGTTGAAAACATTATTGCTTTTAAAGTAAGTCTTTTATCTTATGAGGTGATATGTATAAAATAACATTACTTTTGTTATGTTTGGTCTAAAACAAAACAGATTGGAGGGCAGGAAAAATAGAATTTATTTCTAGAGTGTGTTATAGTCACTTTCTTCAGCATGTCTAATGCCTGAATTTCATACACCCTCTCTCTGGTTTGCTAAAGCATTACTCCTACCCCCACCCTGGGTTAGTCAGACATCGTTAACACACTCCATAGCTGAGCTTGTTTTCCACTGAGCATCTCCAGACAGAAAGGAAAATGGTTAGATGTGAAACTTTGCTTCTTGGAGAGAAAGATGACTCATAGTTATATAATAGACTTTTAAAGAATGTTTTCCTTTTTCTTTTAGATTTATATCTAAAATAGTGTCTGTCCAATGACAGTTACATTTGGAAGCAGTTTCTCCTGTGCTCATTATCTGTTTCTGTGTAGCATTGGAAGGACAGATGGAAGACTTAACTATTTCTGGCTTTGAAGAGACAGAAGACCATGGGAGGAATCTTGATTGGGAAAGGGAATGAAAGATTTTGAAATCCATTCTCAAACCATAGTTTCACATCTAATTTTGTTCAAGATTTGGTTACTGATGCCCCTTAATTCCTATTATTGTGGTATTTTTAAGAAACAAAACAAAAAAGTTAATTAATTTATTTTATTCAAATCAAAAGAGTTTGAAAATACTATAGAGTGATTTAATAACCACTGGGCCCCACTTCCTGTCTTTTCATCATTTTGTCTTCTGAATGTTGGGAAGTGTTTCAAGACCACTTATGTGGTCTTTGTTGTTTTATCTATAGTTTGGGGGAAAAATGGAGATTCATAAAGCAAAACACAAATACCTCCCTCTCAAAACCTTGCCACAAACTGTCTAGGGCTTGAGACAATAAAAGAATTGTACAAATAAAAAGTGATAAGTTATTGTTGTTTGACATATTTAGCAATAAATGGAATTATCTGAAGTGGCAAAATAATAACTTCTGGAAATGGGGTTCAGTGAATCCAGGGCATCCCAGCACATGTATACCTTAATGTGCTTGTTTGTTAAAGAAATTCTGAAGTCAACATAGCTAATGGGTTTTCTTTGTTTTGTTTTTGGTTATATTTATGTCATTTTGGAGAACTCACAAAGTACTCCACAGATGACTTTTCATTTTGTAATACTTTTTCACCTACTTTTTTTTTTTTTTTTTTTTTTTTTTTTTTTTTTTTTTTTTTTTTTTTTTTTTTTTTTTTTTTTTTTTTTTTTTTTTTTTTTTTTTTTGCAGGGTACTAATCTTTTTAGATACGGTTGGCCCTCCCATATCCATGGGTTTCATATCTGTAGGTTCAGCCAAGCTCAAATCAAGGGTATTTGGAAAACAATTGTCTCTACTAAATATATATGTTCTTTGCCTTGTCATCAGTGTTCCCTAAACTACACTGTATAACAACTACTAATATAGTACTTACCTGTGCTAGGTATTCTGAGTCAGCAGGAGAAGATTTAAAGCATATGGGAGGATGCGTGTTTATTGTATGTAAACATGACACCATTTGAGATAAAAGACTTGCTCATGCGTGAATTTGTTTTTTTTTGTGGGGTCCTGGAAACAGTGCCTCCATGGGTAAACACATTTAAGGGTAAAATATGAAATTTCTTATTCTTTCTAAACACAAACTGAGTATTTTATTTTACATTCAGCTTTAATTACTGTTATGTTGACTACATCAAAAATCTGATAAAACAAAATTAAATATTTTGTATAGTTTTTATGTATTTTAGCAGTTAGCAGTATTAATTTATTTCTTATAATGAATTTAATTTAAATAAGTATTGTCATGGAAATATTGTATTTAAGGGATAGTTGTATGTCTTTATTTTTACTTTTAGTCTTTTAGTTCCAGCGTGTTGTCCTTTTTGGTTTTGTTTTATTGCTTTTTTCTTTAATTTTGCTTACCAGAGCCAAAGCCTTAGTAGAAGAACATCGCCTTTTGTTCCTAGGGTGCAGGTAAAGGCCTTGTCTGCCTGATAGAAACCCAAGTTGTGTTTCACCCCTTATCTGTATGTTTTTGGAAAATGCGTAGTAGGAAAACCTTTTGGTATGTTGCTGTAAACCACATTACTGACTTTCAAATCATTTTATGAGCCAGCTTGTAAAATTCTGCATGGGGGTTAGAATACTGAATACAAATTTAAAGAGACAATCTTTATTAGTGATTATATATAATAAAATCCTAAAATGTCGGGGTTTCAAAGTGGCATATAATGTAGATTTGTTGTAGAGTCAAGCTATATAACTATTATTTATAGACATAGCTAATTTTATACTTCAGTATTGTTCTTTATTACACTAAGCTTGCTGTCTCTTTAAATCATTCATTATAACACTTAACTTCTAAATTTTCTTGCATTTTCCAAGCACAAATTCCTTGAGGAGATTGGCAAATATATTTGTACCTTACTTAAAATATGAATTTCATGCATGTGGCATATAAGGTTCAACTTTTGAAAATTACTTTGTAAAACAAAAATCACAATCTAAGCAAATTACTAGGTTAATTTTATTTACATTTATCGTTCTATTTAATTTTACTCTGTTACTTAGGTACAAGTTGTTTGCCTCTTTTCATTAGCAAACCTTCATATGGTAACATAATGGCAATATAGTGTTTCTAAAAAATAGTACGATGCCTTCCTTGCTTTGCTGCATGTTTTTAAAGATTTGCTGGTTTTGAATAATACTTATTTCATTTAAATTGTAAAAGTCAATATTCTAATTAACATATAATATCAAATAGTTGTATACACAGTTCAAGTCTATTGTAAAAATTCAAAATGATTACATGGTAAAGCTGATATGATAATCATAATGAATAATTAAAATGATTCCAAGATTTTATTAAAAATTAATTGAACTCAGTTTGTCAGAACTATTATTATAAAATATGTTTGTAATATTATAGAGGATCAACAGCTATATTTTAGCCATTTTTAAAGCACAGATAAGGAATTTAAGATAATGATAAAATAACCTAGGTAATAGAATTTCATGATGACTGAACATATATTAAAAACTTTAATGCAAGTCTATTGTATAAACAGAAATTAGGGCTGTTAAATACTTAGCTTTAAAGTAGCTTACCAGAAAGTATGATTTTGATCAAAGAATCAATAAAAGTAAAATACATTTGTTTCCTATCTGCATTATTTTATCCTTCTTATGTCTAGAAAGTATAATTTAACTCAAGTACTGTCATAAAGCCATGAAAGCTATATGCCTTATATCTGCTTGTTTCATAAATAGATACTAGCAATGATATTTTTGGTTTCTATAAGGAGAGCATATTTTTTCCAACTTATGAAATATACATCTTAAATGAATAGTGATTTTAACTGAACAAAAATGTCACTTCTGAAGATGTCAAGTGCTATTTCAACTTCTCCAACAGTTCTCAATGAAATGAATAAGCTCAAATAATGTTGATTTTCAGTCTCATAACAAGAATACCAATGATAATTATTTCTTAATATTTTAATGGTGAAGAGTTTTGGAAAATTTTTAAACCTTTTAGAATCTTTTTTATGAGGTTACTAGTATTTGAGGTATAGTTTTTAATTCTTTGAAATAATAAAGCTATAAGCTCTATTATTATTGATGAAAGTAAAGAATATTATAGAACTAAATCTGACCTCACACACCTGTGACACAATTTGCAATGTCTTTCATATTGTGGAGTGAGACCCCTACATTTCTTCTTTGTTTTCTTTAATCTGGCTTTTGCCAGAAGACAATTTTATCCATTCCCTGTCTCATTTCCTTACTCTTCTCTGTGTCTATACTCTAGGATTAGAACATTTTGCTGTCAAATACTGGGCCCTGTCTTCTTCAGGCTGTCGCTCTCTGATCTAAAGCAGTGTTTCTCCGATGTCAGTGGGTAGAGGCTGTCCTGGCGGACCTGCTGCACTTGCTGTTCCAGCATGAGCATGGCTGCCTAAGCTTGCCCTCTTCATGCTCCTGGAGGCTGCAGAAGATGGGCCCCAAGTCTGAGCCCTGCTTGGGCAGCTAGGTGTACCCTTCTTGAGACATAAAAGAATAAAATAGGTCTGGGGATAGAGCTCAGTGTGAAGGCCTTGGGTTTAATCCTTCTAAACAAGTGTATTCATATATTCCAGTGCCATTCTGACTGTGTAGGAAAGATAATGCTACAGCTAATACTGCTGCAGGTGTTATATGAGTCACAGTTCTAGAAATTTGTCTGGGGTTGGTTTTTGAACTTAGCAGCTTTATTAGGAAAAAAAATCTTTATATAATAGCAACATAATGATACATTAAACATAAAGACTATATAGAACAAAGAGTAGCAATTATAATTTGAATAGTTCTAGTTCCAATAACAGAGTGACTTTCTTCTAGCAAAAAAGCCAATAATGATACTTCCTTTTGGGCTGTCAGCCTGCACTCCAGAGTTCTATTTTTCATCTAAAATAAGAGTGAGACTCAGCAAGGCCATCCCAGACCTGGAACTGAGCTGCCAGTGTTCCACATATAACCAGAAATTTGTTTTTTTACTGTAATTCTCAAGTTCCAAATTTCTGGTTCCATTTTAGTTTCAAGGCTGTGGGCAGAGATGTGCTGGGTTCTGAGCCAGAGCTAGGGTGCTTGCAGGTCTTTTTTACACAGCACCATCCGCTGGCCAGAGGGAAGGTGGGAGGTCTGTGTGGCAGTGAACACAGCACCGAGAGTAAGGATCAGTGCTTAATTAGGGCACTGTAGAGTTACTCACATTTTCCCATCTCAGATTATAAATTGAAGTCTGATTAGGGTAAGGATATGATGCATTTGCTTCATAAGAAACTTTATGTTGGAGTAAAAAAAATTAAAAATGTGAAGTGATAATAATTTTGAATATGAACTCAAGAAATCTGTTGGCTAATGCTAGTAGTAAATCATCCTGTAATCTCTGAAATGTCTTTTTATATGGGAGACATAGATGTTTATTGAAAATTCCCTATCAATAACATATTAATAAATTACTACTTACCCAATTCATTTTTTGTCACTTATTCTGAACTCATTATAAGGAAAATAAAATGAAATGATTCAGATGTAAGGAAAGATATAGAGCAATAATGATGTTTAAAGACTTTAATTATAATACTGTTATTATGTGCATGTTAATAATCATTAGAATAATGAAATGCCTATAGTGCTTTATCAATGAAACCAAAATATCTGAAATAGTTCTTTTTATATTTATTGAAGTTAATAGTATATTCTTATATGTATTTGGTAAGTGCTTGAGCTGATAAATGATTATTTTTGCTTTTCAGATAAAACTATGGTTTGACAAGGTTGGTCACCAATTAATAGTTACAATTTTGGGAGCAAAGGACCTTCCTTCTAGGGAAGATGGGAGGCCAAGAAATCCTTATGTTAAAATTTACTTTCTTCCAGATAGAAGGTATGGATGTAAGACAGAAATAAATGTTCTTCACAATAAGTGGGAAAATGTTGATAGCAATGAGTGTTTCAATTTTTACCACTCATTTTCTGTATCACACTAGTCACCTACTTGTCAAATTTAATATACATTTAGTATCATTCTTAGGAATCAAAATAGTGGCAGTCAATATTTGGGATTGTTTTAAAGCTTATGTTAAATATTATATATTTTATTTAATATTTTAGGTATGTGTGGATGACTTCTTAAATATTATGTTTTTAATCTATAAAAATCATGAACATTTATGCCTTTTCATATAAAAATTTTAACATAAATATAGAGTCAAAACATTGGTAAGGGTACTAAAAAGTATTCATATTCCTCTTCAATTTTTATCTCCTAACAAAATACAGTTTTACTCTATTCTACAAAATTAAAAAGTACCTTTTATGTTTCATTACCCCTTGGAAACTTTACCATTGGGCTCTGTATTATCTTCTTCAAACATTATTTGTGTTAGGTCCGTGCTAACTAGGTTCACTGAAATTGTAATTATGTATATGGAGTTCTAAGAAACTACAGAAATTATCTTGTCCTCTTTCTGTGCTATATTGAAATTCCTCCTAAAATAGTCATTCTTTCTGAGAACATTGTTCAGCTTAAAGAAAAGTGATGGCTTATTTTTCTATTCCCTGTCAGATTTTCTTATAAACCATTCTTAAATTAGTTAGTGTCTGTTAAATATGTCCTGGGTTTTGGGAAGGAACTATGTTTCTTGACAGGGACTCAGAATTCATTCTTTCATGAATAAAATGTAAGTAAAAGCTGAATAAATATTTGTTACAATTTTTAGAAAGGGATAAGGAGAGAGAGAGAGAGAGATCATAAGTCAATGTTCTTATTATGATAGTAAGTTGAATATCCTTTAAACTGCTGGAGACAAAACTGTGCTGAAGTTCACATTGTTTTTAGGCTTTGGAATATTTACACATATTGTACTCATATTGAGTGACACAAATGTAAACACAAAATTTATTTATGTTTCTTAGGGAACAGGCACACACACACTTACCTCCCAAAGACAATTCTGTTCAGTATTTTTAATAATTTGGTATGGAACTGTCCACTGTGACATCACATAAGAATTCAGGAAATTGCACATTGTGGACCATTTCAAGTTTTATTCTGTTAGTTATTATATTTAGTATCACTTCTCTTCCATGTACAGAGAGAGAAAAAAATCTACATGGGTTTGCAGAGTCATTTTCCTACAGGTGACCTCCCAGTTAGCAGTGGTATATGATACATCATCTTTTTTCAAGTGTCTTATCAGAATTCATTATCTTTATAATTTAAAGGCAGCTTTTTGCCACCTTAAGTACAGTGCTCAGGTAATGTCCAGTATCACTTCATTGCTTCAGTCCAATTTATATTATGCCCTGGAAATTTTAAAGATGCTTCCTTATTTCAGAGTCACCAAAGCCCTTCTTTGTTCCCCTCCTTCTGTTTCCCAGCCCTGCAGGTAGCTTTCGGTGGTGTGGTGGAATGCCCAGTTAAGTGCCTTACTGGCGAGGCATCATTTCTGCTCACAGCTGCAGAGGCTCCAGCCCATGGTCACAGGCCCCTTTGCTTTGTTGTGTGCCCCACATCACACCAGAGTGGGGCAAAGCTGCTTGCCACCCCTGTGGCCTGGAAGCAGTGAGGGGTGGGTGTGGGCTCCCGGGTTCCCTCTAAGACCTTCCCTCCAGGGGCTCCAGCTCCCTAGGTTTTTTTCCTCACTCCCTGAGGAATATCAGTTGGTGACTAGGCTTTCTTCACATATGCTTGGGAGAGACCTTCAAAGTACAAACCACAGCATCACACTTCTGTTCCTAGAGTCATTGATTCAGCCTCTTTAATAGGCATGTCCTGAGGGGACATGTCAAATAACCTATTACAACTCTGGAAAATTTTACATTAAAAATTTATCTCATATTTTAAATCCTTGTTTTAGTATATTTCATAGTATAGCTATCAGCACACTGTTACCTATATATAATATGTTAGTAAAGTAATCCATGTTTCACCTGTTTGGATATCCTGTTGCACTTCCAGCCCATATGATAGTGGCATGCTTGTTAGAAATAGTTCTCAGAGTTTTTAGAGACCTGCTATCTGTTAAAGATGCAAATAGTCTTTCCTATGGGTAAAAAGGTATGTAAGAAATCACATTTGTTTGTTACCTAAAGTATACAGACAGGCAGTTACTATCATCATAATTTATTCATCTTATTTTTGCAGTTAAGACCTAAGTAGTTTAAATGAATAATATGTGAATGTTACAGTTAATTACTGCTCTGAAGCTTTCCATAAAGATAGTACGTAAAAATTTTATAGCTAAGATCTTTCTTGTTGTCTCATTTAAGTTTTGAGAAGGATTAAGTTTTCTATTCTCATTGGAAAAATTTTAAATTTATTTAACTATTGAATCATTTATAAAGCATGATACAATTATACATCGTATACCTTTTAACAATGTAAAATATAGTATTTACAGTGTATGATAAATATATGGTAGTTTTATTTGACTTTTGACAAATTTTAAATTAATATATTTTAAGATAAAATTTAAAATTTTATGTAATTTCCAATGTTTTTTCTTTTTCATAGTGATAAAAACAAGAGGAGAACAAAAACAGTAAAGAAAACATTGGAACCCAAATGGAACCAAACATTCATTTATTCTCCAGTTCACCGGAGAGAATTTCGGGAACGAATGCTGGAAATTACTCTTTGGGATCAAGCTAGAGTTCGAGAGGAAGAAAGTGAATTTTTAGGAGAGGTACCTACTATTGATTATAAAATGTTCATGTCATTCTGAATATTTTTTTTTGTCAGTGTATTTGGTTTTTTCAGGGCCTCACTGTGCAGCTTGGACTTGTGGTGATCCTCCTGTTTTTAGCCTCTCCAATGCTGAAGATTACAGGCGTGTGCTACTATGCCCAGACTCTGGCTGGCTCAGCCTGCCTTGGGGCTGAGGCTAGAGCAGAAAGTGGTGCTGGGGATAGAACAGCTGTCCCTGTGCTTGCCTAACCTTGCCTAAGTAGGTACTTTAGCCTGCTGAGCTATCTTGCCAGACCTCAATTCTGAATGCTTTTGTTTAATGACTGTCAGTAAAATTTTATATCTCAAGTATCTGTAGTTTCTTAATGTAACATAGTGAATTTAGCTAGTGCTTTAAGATAAAATTAATTAAATCCATAAAAAACAGATTCTAACTATGTAGTAGCAAGGCTAGGCATGGCAAGGGCACACAGCTGAAGTCCTGGCTCTAGAGTGTCACTAGAACCTCAGAGTTCAAGGCTGGTCTCAGAAACACAAGGAGGCCCAGTTCAGAAACTCTTATAGCAGTTCTATCATGCTTATTCTTAAAAAATCTCAGTATTAAATTATAAAAGGTCAAATGCATTAAAAAATGCATTGCTTCATTTTGTAGTGTTGTATATGTCTTGTTTATTAAACCAATTGTACCACTACAAAGTAGTTCATTTATTCATGGGTTATTGTTTTGTTCTGTAAAGTATCAGGCATTGTGCTAGGAGGCTTCAAGGTGAATGTGGCACATAGTTGACTCTAGGGGATTTGTAGCCACCTGAAGATCCAGACAAGAGGATGGCAGTGAAAGTGCAGCACACTCACTGTATAGTGGGGCAAGTGTAATGATACAGAAAGGCTGGGCAGGGTAAGGTAAGTAAATGGTCAAGGGAGAGTCCTACAAGTGGGATTTAGCAAAGTCAAGGAAAGTAAAATTCTGTAGAGAGAATAATAAGACATCAAGTCTGGCAGTTGTATTGACGTCAAAAGGGAAACTGGTGAGAAATAACATGTGAAGGTTAAATTGATATCAGGTCATATCGCTCAGTATCTAGAAGTGTGGATTTATCCTGATGCTACTGTGAACCAGAGGCAAATTTTAAAGAGAGAGTAGAGTGCTCAACTGCATTTACACTTGAGAAAAACTTTCTAACAGTAACATAGAAAATAAAGGGGAGAGGGGAAGATGGTAAGTAGTTCTTCTAATTAGTGTGCTAAGTTGTTCACTTTCATCTTTTTCACTGTGGTGGGATTCTCTAGGTAGATTAATGGTAGTTTCAGAGGAGAGCAACAACATATATAGAGGTATTGAACTGAATGCTGTCAGCAAAGGGACCAGAGTCATATACATGAAAACTATTTGGAAAGAAGAGTAACACACATCTTAGGAGGATAAACTAGTTCCAGTTCCAGAGTCTACACATGAGGTGGTGCCATTATGAGTATCATGATCTTAATTGAGCTATTTAAGTTATTTGTACTTTGGTTTCCTTTCATTCTAGTGGGAGTAATCCTAGTATACAACTCAGAGTTACTATGAGGATTATATATATATGGTGTGTGTGTGCATGCACATGTGCATGTGTGTGTGTGCGTCTGTCTATGTGTAAACGTTTGGGACCAAACTCGGAACATAAAGCCTGTAATTTTGAAAACGACTAGGCAAAATTTACAGTGAAACAATAGCCATTTTGTCTCATCACCTTCGGAAGTAAATAATAATCCATCTTTACATAGCAGATCTCATCACATCAAGTACAAATGCTTTGAAGCTTGCACAGCACTCTAAAGGAAAATAGTCCACTACTCCTGTAGAGTGGTAAAGTTTATAACCTTAAACTATTCTTATTATAAAATCAATATTATAGACATAGCTCCTGAGCTCAATATTGCTCTTTTCTTTTATGTTTTTTTTAATTGACATAATTGTATTATGTCAGTGTGCTAACATATTTGATAACATGATACTTTGGGCTTGAACTCTCAGCAGCATGGTATAGTGAGCATAGAGTTCTAAGGAAGACAGGTTGATTCATCTCACCTTTTCCACTTAAAGTTGGTGTGACCTTAGAGAAGTTCTTTCACCTTTTTGTATCCTTGTTATCTTTACCTTTAAGACCACACTAGTAGATTGTTTTGAAATTTAGATACATTACACAGTGATATAGTTCTTAATACTTAATACTTAGTACTTCATAGGATTTTCTTTTTCATTTGAGAGTTCCTGTAAAAGCTAAGCTAGTGACTATGAATGGAAACACATTCAAATTATAAAATGATATACAAATATTAGTTATTATTATAGACATTTTGAAAATAAAACATGTTAATTCTGTCATGGTAAATTTAATAGCATCTAGTAGTTTTGTGGTCAAGGGTCTACCAAGTGAACGTGGAATATATTTAAAATTAGGAAATCTTAAGCAAGTTAGAAAACTTTAACTTTTAGTCAAAATATGCTGATCACTTTGTGACATCCAAATGACCCTATTTTAGATCTAACAACACTACCATTACTATTATAAAAGTTGTAAGAACATCTATATCACTGTTGTACTGTAACAGTTCTTTGTCTCTTGGGCATGTAGATTTTAATTGAACTAGAAACAGCGTTGCTGGATGATGAGCCGCACTGGTACAAACTCCAGACCCATGACGCCTCTTCCTTGCCCCTTCCTCACCCATCTCCATACATGCCACGAAGACAGCTCCATGGAGAGAGCCCGACACGGAGATTGCAAAGTACGTTTCAAGTCACATTTATCATATCTCTGTTGAATTTTTCTCATCTCAAGTGTACATGTGACAGAATATCAAGACCAAACAAGTATTCTGTTACTATTATTATAACTATTGCTGAAGTTCTTCTATTATTTGCCACACTAATATAAAGCTATATCCATAGCATTTACTCATCATAATGTTAAAGTTCTTTATCATTGTACTGTGTCTGTGTGGCCCTAAATAAGCAATTATATTCCAATCTTAGAATTTATAGCACCTTAAATGTAGGAATCATTTAGCTATTAGAGTATGGTCATATTGCTGTCGATACCCCAAATTATCATTTCTACTTTCATTATCTCGAGTGTTTTATAAATGTTTAGAATGGCAAGTATAACATAATGGTTAAAACTATGAGGTTTAATTTCAGCCTAAGCAGTGTTGAAATCTTAATCAGATTAGAGCTCCATGATTTGAGGCAAATGTTCTCAGTTTCTTCTATATATTGGAAATAACAATACCTATCTCATCAAGAATTGTAAGAAGTTCTTTATGCTCTAGAATAGAAATTGTTATTCTTGTCATTCTTATTAGTATGATTATTTCATACTTAGACTTTTACTTTGTATTATACATAGTCTAAACCATAAAGAAAATGAGGAGTGGTTAATGAATCAGAGCAATAAAATAAGAAGCTTAACAAATTTAGAATGGGTTTCCAAGTTGAAAGGTGATATTTTTGGTTCTTAACTCCCACAACTCAGGGTTGTTTTTTGGATAAATCTGTTATTGAGAGGTAGTATTCATGTGTAGTATACATGTAGTTTTCTTGCATGGAGTTAGGGTGCTTCTGATTTAACATTTTTATCAAGTAGTAGAAAACTGACATTAACAAAATTTCCCAAGTGCCTACTTACAAGAATAAGTATTATGTAATTTTTAAATTATGGAACATATATATAGTAACATAATAAATAACTGTTATGTATAGGATGACACCCATTCTGTTGAATAAAGGACTAAAATATATCCAAAGGCTGTTGGATGAGCAGAGAATTAAGAGCATTGTAAGAAACCATAGAGAATCGTCTTCCTTCATTTAAAAAGTAATCTGTTTAATGATTGGAATTTTATTTGTACTAAATATAATTTCACACTTGGACGGCATTTACTGAAAACTACCTCTGAAACCATCGCTACTGAGCCTTTTCCAACGTAAACATCCACTCACACTTTATTTGCAAATGCCATTAGTATATTTTATGTTAGAGTGATTGCAACATTACAGTGAATTTTATGAAACTAATTTTATGCTTTCTGGCCACTGTTATCTATTCAGTATATTCTCTGGAAATCACAATATGTGTAAGGTAATGGAAAATCATTAATACAAGTCACATATACTAATTCTTACGGTTTAAGTTTATAGGCTACTAGCCAGCACTTTCAGTTCTAGTAGGATTGGCATTTACTCAAGCTACTATTGTCATTATAGCAATAGTAATTATGTCTGAGTGCAGCTACTACCTGAAACTTTTAAATTTACCAAGTTTCCAATCCCCTACCCTAGTGGATGTGAGGAGCCAAGAAACTATATTACTTTCTTTTAGTTAAATGTGTCATCAATTTAATAAATCTTGTAACTTATTTTAAAATATTTTCCCATTCCCTAATTGACAATAATATTGATCATTAATTGCATTGAATTTCTCCATAGAAAACCTAATCTCTCTACCTAATCTGTGTGTTGTCTTATCATTACTAATGTCTAATAAATAACTTGTGATTAATAATGGATACATACACATAAAAGAAATAATGACTACTGCTAGCTACTCTGGAGGCTAAGGTGAGAGGATCTCTTCTGAGTTTAAGACCAACCAGGGCAACATATCCTTATGTTGTACTGTCTCTATAATAGTTTTGGGAGTATGGCCATTTTTACCGTATCTTTCCATTTGCTAATGTCCCCTTTGATCTCCTTTATCAGAGTACTATAGTTTTCAGTATAGATCTTTCACTTATAGTGTTAGAATGATTCCTTAGTATTTTGTGTTTTTGGATGCAATATTTACTGGGGAGAGAGGGTCTGATTTTTTGTGCTATTTATATATATTCTAGGTATTAGTCCTTTGAGTAATAGCTGATAATTTTTTTCCCTCACAGTAAGGGTTGTCTTTTTCTCTTTGTTGCTGATTTCTGTTTTAAATCTTTTTCATAAGATGAGATCCGAGTTGTTGATTTAATATTTCCTGTGTAATCAGGGTTTTTTCATAGTTTTTGCTTATATCTATGTCTTCAAGAGTTTTATTTATTCTATCTTCCAGTAGATTTAGTGTTTCTGTTTTAATATTTAGGTCTTTGATCCATTTTGATTTTTATTTAGTGCATGGCAGAGGTAGGGGGTCTATGTTTAATCTTTGGCATATGGAAAGCCAGTTTTCTCAGTATCGTTTGTTAAAAGAAGGTATTTTCCAATGGAGGTGTTCTGCCCCTTTGTCAAAAATAAAATAGCTGACTGTGCTTGGAGTTGTCTTAGCAACTTTTGTTCTGTTCCACTGATCCTTGGACCTGTATTGTTTTTGGCTAGCACCATGGTGTTTTTGTCACAGTAGCTTTATGGTACAATTTGAAGTTGGGGATTGTGATGGTCCCTGCCTTGCTTTTGTGGTCCAGAATTGCCTTGCTATTATACATCTGTTCTGGTTCCAAATGGAGTTTAGGATTTTTTTGTTTGTTTGCTTTTATTTCTGTGAGGTATGCTATTGTATTTTGATCAGGATTACATTGTTTCTGTAATAGTTTTGGGAGTATGGCCATTTTAACCATATCTTTCCATTTGCTAATATCCCCTTTGATCTCCTGTATCAGAGTACTATAGTTTTCAGTATAGATCTTTCATTTATTTTGTTAGAATGATTCCTTAGTATTTTGTGTTTATGGATGCTATTGTGAAAGGTGTTGTTCTTTCTCAGTGAGTGTGTTGTTCATATATAGCAAAACTATTTACTTTTCAGTGTTGAGTTTGTATCCTGCTACATTACTGAATTTGGTTACTAAATATTCAAGTTATTTGGTGAAATTTTGGAGGTTTTCTATGTGTAGTAGTATATCATCAATAAGTAATGATAATTTAACTTCATCCTTTCCTATCTTTATTTATAATTTTTTTTCTGTCATCTAATTACTCTGGCTAATGTTTCTAGAACTATATTGAATAGGAGTGGTCATAGTGGGTATTCTTTTCTTGTTTCTGATTTTAGAGTGAAACTTTTCAGTTTTCAACCATTTAGTATTTTGTTGGTTGTTGAGTTGTCAAAATGCCTTTTATCAGATTGGCACAAAAACCTTTTATTACAATTTTATATAGAGTGTTTTTCATGAATGAGTGTTAGACTTTATCAAATGATTTTCCTATTTCTATTGAGGTGAGAGTTAAAATATGGGCATTTGAAATGAACAGACACTTCTTAGATGAAAAAGCATAAGGAGCAAATAAATACATGAAAAAATGTTCAACATCCCTGGTTACTTCATAAATGCAAATTAGAACACTGAAATGTCATCTCACTCCAGAAAGAATGACTATCTTCAAGAAATCAAGCAGCAAGAAATACTGGAGAGGCTGTAAGGAAAAAGAAATCCTTCTCCACCATTAGTGGGAGTGTGGTAATGTGGTGATTTCTCAAAAACTAAAACTAGAGCTTCCCTTTGACCCAACCATTCCCCTTCTAGATATCTTTCTTAAAGAGTTAAAAAGCATCATACTGCAGTGACATATGTACACCCACGTTTATAGCAGCACAGTTTGTATTAACTAAATCTTAGAAACAGCCCATATGTCCATCATTGTATGAATGGATAAAGAAGATGTGGTTTTATATACAGTGGAGCTGTACTCTGCCATAAAGATAATTTTGCAATGTTTTTAGCTAAATTGGTGTACCTTGAGAGCATTCTTTTAAGTGAAATAAATTAGACACAAATGTTTAAATATTGCATTATTTCTCTTGTTTCACCAAAGGGTAAATAAGGGCCAAATGGATGATAACTATTGAGAATAGAAAGGAAATACTCAAATGGGAAGGAGAATGAGGTAGGGGAGAGATGGAAGAGAGCAAATAAAAAATAAGAAAAGATATGGTATAAAAAATAAAAAAGAATGGCAGGAAAATAATAGAAACAAAGTTTTATAAAGGAGAGGGGAAGAAGGATTACAGAGAAAGGAAAGGAATAGGAATAAAAAGAATTAAGATATAATATTTACAGTTTCAAATTCCCTATGATGAATGTGTTTATTATGTATGTCAAAGTGTACCAGTAAAATTAATTAATAACCAAGGGATTGATAGAAAGTTAAAAAAATTACCATTGTCTAAATATGTATTGATCATTAATGGCAGGTAACAAGTCAGGTTATTCTAAGTATATTTTCTATTGTTAAGGTCATGATCATGTGTGAAATTATTTTCAAAAGTATAATTAGGGCTGGGGATATAGCTCAGCAGCATTAGTCGTAGTGCAATAAATAAATGAATAAGTAAGTAAGTAAGTAGACCCTTATGTATTCCCTGTACCTGCATGATAGGTTAGTTTGGTAGCTTAATGATATTATGAATACCAGTCTGGTGTTATGAGTTTATTAAATATACATAGATAATATATTTAAGTAACTAAATGGTAATGTTGGAATTCCTTTATCCACCCTTGTGATTTCTATTCTAAATTTGTGGACACAAGTGATTCAAAGCAGTATCTCATTTAATATTTCTGATTAATATAAGGACATTTAAATATTTCTAAAAATAACTCAAATTTTATAGCTATTTGAAAAATTTAAAGTCTTTTTGAGATGAATACTTAAGACAATTTTATTATAAGCTTTGAATCATCTCCTAAAAAGGCTTAGAATTATTTCAAAATTAGATGGCTTTGTCTTGTACCTGAATTTCTGCATGTGACAAAATAAGCGTATTATATGTATTAATATAACTATAGAAATAGTCACAGTCTCATTGCTCCAAAGTCTGAATAAAGTTAGACTATGATAAATTAAAATTTCGTTTTTTTTTAGTTTTTAATTTTTTACTTCATTCGTATGTGTTTGCAGTTCATAATCATCTTGGGAAGTGGTTGCATGGACAGTATTAAAAATCCTCTCCCCTTCTCTCTCCCTCCTCCAGTTTCCCTATCCCATTTTTCATTCCTGTTGTTATTATTAATCTTAGCTTGCCAGGTGGGATGACTCATGTCTGTAATCCCAGCAGTCCAGAAGCTGAGGCGAGAGGATCACTGCAAGTTTCAGGCCAGCCTTGGGTACATAGTGAATTCAAGGCCAGTCTGAACTAAACCATGAGATTTTGTCTCCAAAAAAGATTAATCTTAGCTTATATTATGATATACAGTGTTTACATTCATTGTGGTTATGAGGCTCTTGTGCATGGTAAATTTGACTCTACTTATTTTTCTGTCCCCTTGCCTCACGCCTCACCCTGGTCCCCTTGGTCCACTTCCCTATTGTAAGAATATAGCCATCTCCTTCTGCCCATCCTTTAATACTCTTTTTGAGCTTGGTCTCACTCAAATGAGAGACACCATACAGTATTGAGGTTTGTGTGTCTGGTTCATTTCACTCAATATTGTATTTTCCAGGTGCATCCATTTTCCTACAAAACTCTAAAATCTGTCCTTCTTTGTAGCTGAGTAGCATTCCAGTATATATAGATATCACATTTTCTTTATTCAATCATATGTTGATTGGTGTAAAAACCAAATCCTTTCAGGATGTAGCTATTATGAGTTGTGGTGCTGTAAGAGCTGGTATGCATGTATTGCTATAGTGTCTTGTCTTAAAGCTCTTGGGAGAAGGCACTGAGCAGGGAGAGTGCTGGGTCAGAAGGAAATTCTAATTTCATTCTTTGAGAAGTCTCTGTACTGATTTCCATAATGGTTGTGCTAGTTTGCTTTTTCATCAGCTATGAAGGTGACTTTCTTTTTCACCATAGCCTTGCCACCATTTGTTATTGTTTGACTTCTTAACTACTTAGCAGTTTATCCAAGCCTCACTTGGGCAAGGGTCATTTCAACTAGTCAATTCTTATACTGAATAAATATGATATAATTGTTGCTTTTATAGTTCCTGTTATCTAAAATTGTTATATAAAATTGATGAAAAAAACCAATTCTTGATCATCTGAATTTAAATAATTGGGCTGGTTAGTGGTTATTAATTGCCATTCTTTCTGAAGTAAAGTGAAATCTTTTTTTTTTTTTTATTTAATATATTTAGTACAGGGTTTACAAGAACTCACTACACAGATCAGACTCATAGTGATTCTCCTGTCTTCGGCCTCCCGAGTGCTGGGATTACCACCACGCCCAGTCTCAGCCCCCCATCTTGGCATACTCCAGGGACGGCCTAGCAGGGAATGGTGGGGATTGAGCCTGTTAGGTACGTTAGTGCACTGTGCTATCTGGCTTGGCCCTAAGATGAAATCTTTTATGTTTTTGGTGGAACCAGCCCTTGCGCTTGCCAGGGAAGCACTTATTCCACTGAGCCATCTCTCCGGCCCTGTAAGAAGAAATTTTAACATTGCTTTGTTTTTCTAAAGACAAAAAATATTGAGCATTGTTCATTTATTGGTTGACCATTTGTATATCTTCCACTGTGAAGTGTGTTTATTTCTCTTGCTTATTTCTTCAATAGATCTTTCATTTGGTGTGGTTTGTTTTGAGTTCTTTCTATATTCTAGATACTATTTCTGTTTGAGGAGTAGCTGTCAGCAGTTTTTCCCATTTTATAGTTTTTGTCTTCACTCATTGATTCTTTTGCTGTTTTTAGTCTGATACAATCTCATTTTTTTTTTTTTTTTGTACAGGGTCTCATTATGCAGCCCACATTCATAGTGATCCTCTTGCTTTCTGCCTCCCTAGTGCTAGGATTACAGGCAATCTCATTTTTTATTCTTTTTTTTTTCATTTTTGATTCTTGATATTATTTCTTGTGCAGTTGGGTTCTGTTTCAAAAAACTCTTCCTGCACCTATGACTTCAAGTGTTTCACCTATTTTGTCTTCCAGTAGATTCATGTTTCTGCTTTATTGTTAAGATCTCTGATCCATTTTTTTTAGTACATGGTGAGAGATAAGGATCCAGTTTCAGTTTTTTTCACACAGATTCCGAGTTCCCAGTACAGTTGTTAAACAGGCTGTCTTCCCTCCAACACATGCTTTTTTGCCCGTTTGTGGAAGATCCAACAGCAAGTTGTCTAGGAAGGTGAAAAATTAACATTTTTATAGCTAAGCAACATTTTCTATAGCATTCTTGCTTGTTTTTAAGCTACTCACAGATGTTTTGACTTTTAATTATCAAATGATAGGAGCAATGGATATTTATTTTTAATTAACTTATTTATTTGGCAGTGTAAGGAACCAAACCCAGGGCCTCCTGCATTTTAGGCAAGTGCTCTACTAGGGAGTTCTATATTTAAGCAGTGATTTATTATACATTTTTGGTAGCATAATCAAGACTGAAACTGAGTTAAAAAGGCATTAGAAGATAAGTAAGATTACGTTCTTTTGTGGTAGTGGGGGTTGAACTCAGTCTTTAAATTTTTTATTTTTAATTTCTGAGATAGGATCTCTCACTAAGTTACCTACAATGAACTTGAACTTTTGATCTTTCTGTCTCAGTTGCCAAGAGGTCTGGGTCACAGGTGTATAGCACCATGCCTGGCAAGTGAGGTCACTTTGTGAAATGACAAAATATTTCAGATGTTTAACAATTATTCTTTTGATTCATAGTGAGAAACTTTGTTCATTACCTCCTTGGAACAGAAATTATTTTGAAAAGTAATTTTGATCTTTTATTATATAATACTCACTGTGAATATTTATTATTGAAATTATATTGTCTGCAGGAATATGTCTCTTTTACATGATAAAACTTATTTAAAAATTTATTACTGGCAATGTTATTAACCATTCTCATAATGATAAATAATAAAGGCTTTGGTTCTTAAATTTTTTCTTTGTCTCATATGGACTAGCTTTATCTGTTTGACTTCTCAAGTATCAATTCTTTTTCTTTTTTTTTATGGTACTTGAGATTCAACTCAGGACCCTGCACTTGCTAGGCAAGTACTTATTCTACTGAGGTATCTCCCTAGCCCTCAAGTGTCAATTCTTTACTTGGTGAATTTTAATATTATTACTCTTCCTTCACTTTTAAAAATAGAGAGTATTATGTCTGCTATCTCTGTGACCAAAGTTTTCAGTGAAATTGAATGGCAGCACATCCTTGTGACCAATGAAAAATGATGCTGTTGAGAGGTACAACATAAAAGGTGTTTGACTTCATAATTAAGATTCCTTTTTTTCTTTTCTTTTTTTTTTTTTTGTCTTTTTTTTGAGACAGGGTCTCACTATGCAGTTCAGGCTGGCCTTAAGCTCACTTTGTAGCTCAGGCTGGTCTCGAACTCACAACAATCCTCCTGCCTCAGCCTCCCCAGTGCTGGGATTACAGGCATGCGCCACCACGCCCGGCAATTAAGGTTCCTCTGTATATCAAATGTTCAGAATTTTAAGCCTACCTGCCTGCCTCCTTTCCTCTCCCCCTCCCTCCCTCCTTCCTTCCCTCCCTCCTTCTCTCTCTCTCTCTCTTTCTCTTTCTTTCTTGATATTTTCAATTAATTTTAAAATCCTGGATCCCAAGAAGTCTTAACTAGAAGTTCCTTTTCTTTATAACACATAATTTCATCTCCCACTTTAAATTCTATTTTTTCTTCATCTAAACTGAGACCACATGCCATTCTAGTTTTGATGCCAGAAATATCATTTTTATGGTGTTTCAGTGAGATTAATGAACATGTCCATTAAACATTAATTTAATTTTTGTTCCAACTGTCCCTTTTGGACTTTGCAGCCAGCCAAAGGAATTTGTTTTTTCCCTTCAGTTACAGAGAAAGTAACTAATACAGAAACTTCACCTACTGGTTATTCTTCCACAGTGCATGGAATTCTGTTGCTCAGTTCTTCTTGCAAATCTTCAATAAGACAGTAAATATTTGATGAAGTTAAATTTTACCCTTTTTTGCAGCTCACTATTGGATGACCTTGCTTACATTTATGTTAAAACCATATATAATAGAATACCGTGAAATGTTTCAGCAAAGTTAACAACATTTTGGCTAATATCATCTACTCCAAATGTACTAATTCTAAGTCACATTCATGTGAAGCATCATAGGTATTCATTATGTCCAAAATGGCCTCAACAGCGCCATCAGCATCAACTTTAATAATTACAGGAAGTATATTTGAATATCTTTCTGCTTTCTCTTTTGATCTCAAGGATTTTTGTTCTTTCCTTTCTAAGTATTCATAAATGATCTCTCCGTCCTGAGCCAAGTGCCAAACTTCTCTCAGACTTTCTGATATGCTTCGTGGTGTTCCTTTTGCTTTTCTTCCATTATTTTCATATCATCTTTATTTTTCTCCTGTTCTCATTAAAACTTCCTCCAGTCAATGACCTCTTGGGCCCTTGCCTCGGATTCAACTTCAAGAATTTCATCTCCTGCAGAAGGAAGGTCTCTCCAGCCTGTAATTCCCACTGCTATGCTGGGATAGGCCTCAGTGACTGTTTTGCCATTTTCATCAAACATTAACTGTACTTTTGCCCAACTCTTTCCTGCAACCAGATTGGGCCTTTTCTCAGTGTTCCTCTTTGAATTATGGCTGTTGTAACAGGACCTCTTCCTTTGTCTGTGAAAGACTATCACTGTTCCTTCCGCTGGGACACTGGGATCTGCTTTCAATTCTAACATTTCTACAATCACTGTTCCTTCCGCTGGGACACTGGGATCTGCTTTCAATTCTAACATTTCTACAAGAGCAACTGTTGTTTCTGCCAAAGCCATCAGCTTCTCACCTGTAAGTGCAGAAAGGTGCACTGTTTGAACATCACCTCCATAAACTTCACAAAACACATCATAAAGCAGAATCTCTTTTTTCACTTTTTTAGGATTAGCTTTATCTTTGTCACATTTGTTTGTTGCAAGAATAATAGGAACTTGAACATCTGTGGCATGCTGAATAGACTCTATAGTTTGTTTCATCACCCATCACATGCAGCTACACCCACCACGACAATATCAGTGACCTGAGCACCTCAGGCTCTCACTGAGGAGAAGGCAGCCTGTCCTAGAGTATCAAGAAAAGTTATCTTTTCCCTAGAGGGTAGAGAGATAAGAAAGGCACCAATGTGCTGAGTGATGTCTCCAGCTTCCATTGTGACCACTTAAGTTTTCTGAATAATGTCATTTTCCCATGATCCATATGGCCCATTATAGGAACAACTGGGGGCCTTGGGATTAATAAAGCTGGATTTTGCTGTGGCCCTTTTACATCATCTTTGTTTTCTCCAACTTTGCATTGTTTTAATTTGCTCCACTTGAGCTTCACTCCTTTTTTTTTTTTAATCACTTCCTTGTTTCAGACCTCTTTCAAAGGAGTCTGCTTCTTGAGAATCTGTGTCAATAGCAGTGTTCAATGAACATTCATACATGCAATTTGTGTCTTTTTCCATTGCTCTTACCCACTCCTCGAAAGTCATTCCAATTCATTTTTTTAGTTCTCTTTTAGATTTTGTTAAGATAACTGAGATTTCCATGGTCTTTTCTCCTTCTTTGTTACTAGAAGTCTGTGTTGTGATAAGGCAACCAAGGAGCACATCTGTCTGCCAACTCAGCATGCAGCTGAGTTGCCCATTCTGGGGAAGCAGCTGATAACCTGTGCTTCCACTGTGCTAATATTTTTCTCCGATCCAAGCTATGCAGTTTCCTCTAAGTCATGTGAAATCGTAGCAAGTTCTCCAACTTCAGTAGCTCCTGGTTCATGTTTCTACGCTAGTCAATGGTGGTTGGGACTAAAACACAGGCTCTCTACCTCACAGGTCGGTGTTATCTCACCACAAGGATATTTCTTGTGTAGGAATTGAACTCTTTATATGAGGCCTGCAGTGCGTTGTTTCTGGTTACAGTAGAGAGTCTTAAGCCTTTATTTTTTATAATTTTCTACCTCATTTTTTTCTTTTACTTCAATTAAGTTTATAAAGATCTTTTAAACATTGTTTCACACGTTATTTGCTTTTTTTAAAAAAATTTTTTCCCCTTTTTCTCAGTTTTAATTACATTTATTCACCTATTTTTAAGTCCAGTGATATGTTTCTTTTACATTATCCAGTATTCCTTGAAACATATATTATTGATTACCTTATTTAAAATACTCTACTTTGGGCTGGGGAGATGGCTCAGTAGAATAAGTGTTTCCCTGGAAAGCGCAAGGGCCTGAGTTCAATCCCCGGTTCTGCAAAAAATAAAATAAAATACTACACTTCAATCATTTTATCTTTTAGTGCTGAGGATTGAAATTAAAGCCTATGCATGACAAAAGTATGCGCTACTACTGAGGTCCTTAGAGACAACATTTTAAATTTAGGATTTGCATTTGTTTTCTTTAAAAATTCTGTATTCTTCATGAAATCATACTTTTCCTGTATGTGCATAAGTAAACATTCAGATAAATTCATACATTTATATAAACATATATAAATATATAGATATGTAAATAATACTATGAACATGTAGATTTATAAATGAAATTATAAATATATGTATATAAATACTATAATTATACATACATATTTATATTATACAAGTTATTTGAGGTATTTGCAGTATTTTAGTTATTTATTTTGGTGGCTCTGGGGGTTGAACTCAGGCCCTTGCGCTTGCCAGGGAAGTGCTTATTCCACTGAGCCATCTCCCCAGCCCCAATATTTTAGTTGTTGTCTTTAGTGGATCTACTTACATTTCTGCTTTCACTCTTACTTATGGATTACATTTTGTTTTCTATATATCTATGTTTTAAAACTCTATTTTGGACATTGTGCTAGATACATTTTAGAGAGACAGAGTAATTGAGAATATTGCATCTTATTTTAATGGTAAAGTTACTGAAAATTCACTTAATTCCTATGGAAGTTATGTTAGGCTGGTTATATTATAGTTTCTGTCTATAGTTCTAAGATATGGCCCTTAGTCCAGCTTTTGGTTCCTACATACTTTTAAGGTATGGTATTTCTAGGGAAAGTCTAAGATGTTTTCTAAACTCCCATTTTATAATGAAAATTAAACTTGAAACCCTGTTTTCATACCATAGGCTGATGAAATATCTTTGCTACACTTTTATTAGCTATGACTTTCTGTTACTGTTGCAGAATTCAATAGACAAGAGAGACTGAAGGAGATTCCAGAGGATTTATTTGTTTTTAGGTGTACATTGGGCTCATTGGACTCCTGTCCAAAATGGATGAGTGCTGAACAAAGCAAAGACTCAAGGTTTATACTTGTTGCTGAGGTAACCTGTCTAGTAATGTGTAACATGGGAGTGCACTCAAGGAGAACAAAGGCTGCTTGTCAACCTGTGATAGTTTTGTAGCATATTGTAGTGGCACTACTCAGGCATAACAGGATGTTACAGGAACAGGAGGTTATGAAATTTTCCTTAGGGAGACAAGAGTTACCACTTTTATCTGTATTAGAACAAAACAGCTGTAGGGAGGAGGAAATTTGGGAAATGGCTTTTTTCTTAAGTCCTGTTTCACTGTTTGTTCTTTTTGTCTCTGAAGTTCACACTTTGAAGAAGAGTTTGAATCTTTTTACATTTGGGAACCCCTCTGGTTCATTTTTTGTGGGAGATTTGACCCTGAATGTAGTAGCTATTCTTCATAACTTTTTCTCCTGATTCCTGGCCTCTTGGCTTTAGAAACCAGAGGCATTACTTGTTTTTGTCTCCTTTGCTGAGAGCCTGGAAGGCAAGATCCTTGGGAAAAAGCTGATTAAATGCATGCTTGCCTTACATCAAGGTCATAGCACTTATTTCTGACTGCATTTGCTTGTTCTCTATATCTTTTAACTATTTTTGTTTTAATGAAAATATTTTGTCTGGAGTAATTATTATATTGGGAGGAGAATTGGTTGCATTATATGCCGCTCAACCATTCTCAGAAGCAAAACTCTTCCTTTTAAATCAACTTTGTACTGAAGTACAGCATACAAAAAGCAACCACATACTAGCTCTCAAATCAAGAAGAGCATCTCTCTAGCCCACCTCTTGAAAACCTTAGGTCATTATCTTCCTGAACAACCCTCTTTGCTTCAAATCCCATAAAACAGTTTACCTTTTTTGAAATCCTTAAAAATGAAATACTTAAATGCACATACATTTTATAGAAATGGGATTTCACAATATATTACCATTTTTCTTATCCAAGTAGAAAGACATTAGTTTTTGAAATCAGATAATATAGGTATATATGTTGAGTTTGTTATGTCTGTAGGCAAGAAACTGTTCTCTTAATTTTGGCCTTTTTGCTTGTCAGTATGTTTATATGAAATTTGTCAACCTTGCTGTGTATAATTGCAGTTAATTTATTTCATTGCTGTGTAGTATTGGCAATTTATGAGAGCTGCCATTGATGGACAGTTTCTAAGACTGCTGCTTATGTATATGCTTCTAAGACTTTTGATGAGCATGTATGTCAGTTTTTGTTTACTAGGAACACATCACATTTTGGAGTAGACAGATTACAGACCATGCTGTCTCTAACTGCAGTAGACACTTGCAAGCAGTTGTCCAATTTATATAAATCAGTACTTTCTGTAATATCAAATGAGGATTCCATGAATTTCTTCACACTTTTGCATATAATGTGTAATTTTGTGCTCTTCATTTCAAAGGAGTAGAGTGTTACCTTTTGTGGTTTTCACTTGCATTGCTTTGATAACATCTGCATTGGCTAACTTACCGTTGGGTGTACTCTTTATGCAGTGTATCATCAAATGTATTACCCTCCTTGCTTTTGAGTTTTTATTTACATAAAATCACTATTGATATACTGCTATGTTTTTGGCTACCATATTGCTTTACTTTTAGGATTAAATCTTCAATTCAACTGGAATGGATTTCTGGATATGGTGCTAGATGTGAGTCCATATTTGTTCTTGCCTTTACGTCTGCACACTTGGTCTCACATATTTTTTTTTAGAAATTCCACATATATGAGGCTAAGTTTCTGAACACTTTTGAGATAATTTTTCTAATCTTGTGCCAGTACCAAACTCCCCAAATTTTTATAGCTCTTACTATATTACGATACAGTTGCTGGTAATGTCACTCAGTCTTGTTATTCTTTATTTACATTTTTTACTTTTTATACTTAGAAATCAACTCAATATCAAATTATCCTTTCCCCCAAATCTCCTCCTAGGATTTTTTTCCTCCTAGGATTTTGATTCAATTTTTATTTATCAATTTGAACTCTCCTTAGGGAGTGGGGAGAGTTCCACTCTGTGACTTTGCTAAATCACTATACATGAGTATATTAATAAGTGTTCATGTAGAGGCTTTGTATCTTTATTAGGTCTATCCCTAGGAATTTATTTAAATTGATCCATGGATACAGAAATAGAAAATATTACTTGCATAAAACATTTTCAATACATTATTTTGAGTTTTGTATACAATATTATCTTTGTGGAAAATGACACATACTTCACTTTGCTTTAAATTGATATACATTGCTTGCCTTTGTTTCTCTTGCTTATTTGGTTAGGCCCTATAGTAAAATGTTGTGTAAAAGTAATATTTTTGAGTAGAAATTGGCATCAACATTTATTCTACAGAGCTTTGGAATAGTTTTATATCTTTCCCCACTGTAATTCATACTCACTGTGTAAAATTTTTATGATATTCTGAGACATTCAAGAAACAATATTTTATCCATAGGTTAATAAGAATTGTTAATCATGAGTGGATGTTGAATATTTTTATTATTCTTATCATTTTTTCCCTATGGATATAGTCATATAATATTTAAAATTTTATTAATGTGATGAATTGTATCACTTTTCAAATATTACAGTAATCTTGGATTTGTGGAATAAACTCACCTTTCACATGTTTCATTATTGTTATATCTAGATTCAGTGTTTTGATATCTATAGAATTTTTTGCCTCTATATTCACATATGAGAGAGGAAGATTATTTTTTATCTTCTTTTCATTGTCATATTCTTGCTAGCTTTTGTTATTATCTGTGTTATACAACCTTAATTAAAGGAATGTTCCCTGTTTTTCTGTTTGAATTCTTTTGTTTTCCTCTCTTGTAACATGTTTTCCAGGATTTGATATTAATGTTATTACCTCATTGGAAGTATTCTCTTAGTGTCATGTTATTTGGAAGAATTTGTCTTTGATTTATATATTTTCTTTAAATCTTTAGAAGTATTCACCATTGAAGCTATCAATCTAGATAATTCTTTATTTTTTGGGGGTGGAACCAGGAATTGAAAACAGGGCCTTGCACTTGCCAGGGAAGCGCTTATTCCACGAGCAATCTCCACGGCCCTTGGATAATTTCTTTGTGTATAGGTTTTATATTAATTTTTTTTTTTTTTTTAGTACTGGGGATTGAATTAAGAACCTTGCACTTGCCAAGTGAGCACTTATTCAACTGAGCTATCTCCCTGGCCCCTATGTTAAACTTTTAATTTCTGAATAATATTTCTGTTGCATGAGCTTGGTTAAGTTGGGTCTTAGAGTTTAAATTTTTCACAATGTCTTCATTTCATTTGCAAAATTTATTCCTAATGACACTGTATCTAGGGTAATGTCTATTGAATATCTAGTGATGGCCTCCTTCTCTTGTTATTGCTACATTTCTCTTCCCTCTATCTCTTTTCCTTTGGTTTGACTTGCCAAGTACTTATCAATTTTATTGGCCTTGAAAATCAATATTGGATTTTATTTATTTTCTAGTTTTTTTTTTTTGTTGTTGTTGTTGTTTTTTTCTTTCCTCTTCTTTTACTTTTTTCCCCTTTTTTTCTTTTTTTTTTTTTTTTTTTTTTTTTTTTTTTTTTTTTTTTTGTGGTACCTGGTATTGAACTCAGGACCCTACACTTGCCAGACAAGCATATTCTACTGAGCTATCTCCCTGACCTCCTTACCCCTCATTCTTGTAGAAGAAAATTTAAATAATTTTTAATGTGGCACTATTAATTATAATCCATGGGTTATTTAGGACTGTGTTGTGCAATTTATAAACTACAGATTTTCTAGATTTTTTTAAAATACTGATATCTAGCATAACTTCTGTCTTGTCATACAGAACTTTTAAGGTTTTTTTTTTTTTTTTTCTTTATGTACTACATTTACTCTTTTTTTTTTTGGCGGAACCGGGGATTGAACTCAGACCCTTGTGCTTGCCAGGGAAACGCTTATTCTACTGAGCCATCACCCCAGCCTTTATATTTACTCATTTTGGTAAATGTTCCTTAAAAAGAACATTTTCTTTGTCCTATTTGTATGCATATTTTATTTGCTAACTTTTTTTTTTTGTACATTAGGGCAGGTCTACAGGGCATTGAGTCTCACTACTACATTGGATTTATAGTGATCCACCTGTTTACAGCCTCCCAAGAGCTAGGATTACAGGTGCATGCCACCAAAGCCCAGTCTCAATTGCCATCTCTGCATGCCCCGGGGACAGGATTGGCACAGCAGGCCTGGAAGACTGAACCCCAGCCCTTGCACCTGCTTGCAGGCACTTTAATCCACTGAGCGATTTGGCTAGCCCTTGCTAACTTTTCATCAGAGTGTTTTCAGGTTTTTAGAGATGTATGTTAAAATCTCCATGTAGATAGTGGAGATTTTTAAAAATATATTTGTAATTTATTTATTTGGTACTACACAGCTTGGACTCATAGTGATTCTCCTGTCTCAGCCTCTTCAGAGCTGGGATTATAGACGTGTGCCACCACACCAGGTTTTGGCATGGTGAGCCTGTGGCTCTGGGGCCTGCACAGCCTGTGGTACCAGGAATCAAACTCCAGACCTTGAGCCTGCCAGGAAAGCACTTAGACTGCTGAACTATCTCCCCAGCCTGAGAGTGGAGATTTTTATGCTTAGGTTTCCATTGTTTGCTTTATCTGTTTTAAAGTTATATTGTTAGATGCATATAAGTGTAGAATTATATTTTTTCCTGGAAGATTGACAACTTCATCATCTAGGATCCCTCAGTACTCTAGGAAGTTTTGCCTTCAGTGGACTTTGTTTGATTTTATTGTTGCTGCAGCTACTTTTCTGTAATTTAGGTTTTTTCCCCTGACCAATATATAGTGGCCTTCTTTGTGTCGTTTGATCATTCTTGGTTTGAAGTTGAGACTGTCTGAGAACAGAATTGCTACTCCTGCTTTTTTCTGAGGTGCTGGGGCATGCAGTATTGTTTTCCATCCTTTGACTTTGAGCCTATGAATGTCTTTTTGTATTAAGTGTGTCTCTTGTATACAGCATAT
>PVKA01010656.1:0-63526 GCA_004027165.1 Ctenomys sociabilis
ATATATATATATATATATATATATATATATATATATATATATATATATATATATATATATATATTATTTTGCCTTTCCTCTTCCTTCTTTGCTCATTTCCCCATTACGATTTCTTTCTTTTTGCACAATTTTTCCCATTTCACAATGTATCAAATACAGAGCAACCAATTATATAAGACGATTATTGATAGGCAATTCTTTTCTGCTCATAGCTATTTGGGGTTCTATGTGTTTCACTTATTTGTATGTTAAATTATTTTCTCATATTTAGTTTTCTGGTAATATAAAAGTTGATAATGCAACTTTTATGATATTTGTGCTATTGATTTTTCACAAATTATAACTAATCTTAGATTTCTTGAATCATCTAGAAGCTGTTGGACCTGTTTTTTAATATTGTCTTGTTGTTTATAAGGGATATTTTAATAATTGGTCACTGTCTTCTCTTTTTGACACTCTACCCTCATATTTTCAATATAATTTTCAATTTTCTAAATTTCTATTTGATACCTTTTCATGGCCTTTAAAGTTTTTCTGTACTGGTATTTCATGTATGATTTATATATTTTAAAATATTTTACACTTTTTATATTTTATATTTTGACAATTTTGTATTTTTTTAGCTCAGCTTATTTTTTCTTAATGTCTTTTATTGACTCGCTAATTATCTCATTTTTATGACTATTATCTTTTTAGATATATCTTCTTTGAATTCACCAACTTTGAATTCTTTGAATTCATCAACTTTGTTGATGATTTTTAAGTGTCCTCTGTCATCTTTTTTCAATAATAATTAGTGACTTTTGGAACTGTCCCCCTCTGGCTTAAGACCCATGCATCAGCTTTGGGGGAGTTGAAAGTTTTTGGAGGCACTTTGTTGCTTTGTGTTCTTCACATTTTTTTGTTTTGTTTAGTTTGGGGGCTGGCATATCTATGGTTTATAGTGGAAGACTTTGTTACTAGTACAGAAAACTCTACTTAGTGTCTACTTTCCAATGTTGTCTTCTGAATGTGGCTAACTACAGATTTATACCACTGTTCAAGAATCTTACCATTTCCATTTATGCAGAAACAAATGTTTTATTGTTTTTGACTCAATATCCAGTTCTCCAGCAATGGGCAACTGTATTGCTACTGAAACTAAGGCTATCCAAATAATGGCATACAGAGAAAATCAACTGATAGAAACTAATACATCTTCTTTTCTACAATAACAAAATAATAATAGAATCAGAGACAAAATGGATGATAACATAACCTATGAACCAATAATGTACTGCTATCAGAAAGAGTACCATAAATATAGTATAAATACTAAGTCATACCAAATGGTGACCTGAAATAAACAACTATGAAATTAAAAAATTTTCCATCCACTAACAAGAAAGCTGTATTCAACAGTAATCGGATATAGTTAGCTGATTTCATAAAGTTTAATAGTTATACTAGTAAAGATAGAAATGCAGGAAATCAAATAATAAAAGAAAAAAAAAACGAAATATGCTCCATTCCATGGAAGTCATCTCCATGGAGTATGTCCTTCCTCTCATTCCCTTCCACTTGTACTGTGGAGTTTTGTTTCACAAAAGTCATGAAATCAAACTCTGGGAGCATGGTTTGAATCCAGGCATTGATAGACCTTGATGCCATGAAGAGGAGAGCATGCAAATTGTACATCTTTAATTTATGCTTGAATCTGAAAATTGCTCATGCTTTTCTCTTGGCCTCTTTTTAATAAGTTGGCATATTTTTTTTAAAACACAAAAATCATTTTCTGCATTGGCACTGAACTGGGACAGCCCTCATATCACTGCTTAGCCCTTCAAGAAACCTAGTATAAAAGAGCTGATGTTTGGTTTAGTACTCTCAACCTCAAGGAATATTGCTTTCTGAACCAGGAAACACTTCCAGTTCACTTCAGGTCTATGCTGAGGAGGATTATGTATTCCAACTTTAAATCTTCATTTAAAAGCAACAGCTGAGGGGATGGGGAGATGGCTCAGTGGAATAAGTGTTTCCTTGGCAAGCACAAGGGTCTGAGTTCAATCCCCAGTTCTTCTAAGAAAGAAAGAAAGAAAGAAAGAAAGAAAGAAAGAAAGAAAGAAAGAAAGAAAGAAAGAAAGAAAGAAAGAAAGAAAGAAAAAGAAAAGAAAAGCAATAGTTGGAATATATTCCCAGTCTCAAAGTGAATGCCTCATTTAAAACAGATAGGTTATGCTAAGGTACATAAAGTTTTATATTAATCAAAAGTAGTATTCATTCTTTGCTGGATTTTCTTAGTTTCCTAAGAGGGCTGCAACAGTTGCTGCTAGTATTTTGATAGGGTTCCACCAGTGTCTAGTTTTGACATTGTTTTTCTAGTGTACAGTTTGCAGTCTTACTAGAGAATCTCAATTCCACTACATTTCTTTTTGGCTCCCACATTGCACCAGCTTGACCAGTCTAATCTTACTAACATTTGTTGGAGGTTGTTATGCTACCTGTATAGTGCTGTCACTGTGTGACATCCATGTGGATTTTGGTGTATGTTACATTGTACTCAGTCGGCTGTGATTGTGCTTAGAGATGCTGTAACACCTGTGTGCAGTGTGAGTTCTCCATTAGTATGAGTTTGTGACTTAATTGAGATTACAGTCCTGTGAGATGATTCTTGCTAAAATACCTAAATTTTTTTGCTGTAACTAAAATCATATTTTTAAAATTTTTTAAAGCTGGAAATGATCATATGCTGTTTGTCATTGTCAACAGTGGTGTGATTTTGCTTTTTTTGTGGTGCCAGGGATTGAACTCAGGACCCTGTGCTTGTCAGGCAGGCATTTATTCTACTAACCTATCTCCCCTGCTTGGTGTGTCATTTTATGTATGTTCCTAATGCTTATGGAACTCTCCCAAAATAAAGTTATTCCAAAGGAGAAAAATAAAGAAAAAGAACAAATTATAATAATAATCAATGGAAGATGAGAAAGAGGAGCGAAAAGTGAGATAGGGAATCCAGTTGAGGAATAAAAGGAAATTAACACTATTAGATAACAGTAAGGAAAAAAAAAGTGAGGAAAAGAAGCAAAAGAAAAGAAGGAAGAAAAAATGACTAAGAAAGGAAAAAGCATTAAAAGGAGAAAAGATAAAACTCCAAATATCCCCCCCAAAAAAACACCCAATTAAACAAAAAGAGAAAAAAAGTCTGAGTGTTTTAAAAAAAATCTTTGCTTTTGAGCATTAATCGATTTCTTTATAGGATCCCAATCTTGGAATCCAGCAAGTCCTGATTTTCTACATGTAGTTCCACGTCCTGTGGATTTATGCAGAGCCCTCTCTGATCCAGGGGCCCCACTGTACGCTTATCCCAGACTATGACCATTGTTTAAGTCAAGATGTACCCTTGGCCATATTGGTAGGTTTGAAAAGCAATCAGTCCTCTGTTCCTTTGTGGATGGAGGCTAGTAGGGAAGGGATTAAGCACTTGTTGGACTTAATGCCAACATTTTCAGATGTAATCTCTTCTGAAGCCACATTTCTTGGACCTACTTTCTGATTGTGGAGGGCAGGGCATGTGCCCTTCCCAGCTGGAACTTAAACTTCTCATGAGATCTATGTCTAGCTCACTATCTCTGCAGATGTTTCCCATGGCTATACCGTGGCTATTCCGGCCACCGTGGAGTATAGTTGTTCTGTGCTTCAGAGGAGTTATTCTAAATTTTACAAAACCTATTCCCAAATGGAGCCTGATTAAAGACTATCTGGTAAAATGATGGGTTCTGCACTCAATTCCAGCTGTATCCTGCTCTGGGAAAGTTACTTTTGGAGTAAAACTCCATGTTGTTGCAATAGTTTCCATCAGCTGTGGGCTTTGGTTTGGGCTGGCCAGAACCACTATTTCTCCCTGGTGCTTCTCATAGTCTTGGGCTTCCCTCCTTGGGTCTTGGCCTTGTCCATGGTCTGCTTGATTGACTGGTCAGTACCTCTACTAGCCAGTGTTAGAGGAACAAACAGAGCAGGCTTGGAGCTTGTAGGTGGCTGTGGCCAGAGTGCAGAATCCATGAGCATGGAATTGGCTGAGGGAAAGTTCCTGATTCACCTTGTACCCACTTGTGGGTACAAGTTCCTGTGTCCATGGGGGATTTAGGGGACTGTTTACATTCTTTTAGTATATAGACATTCCTCATTCAGTGATGGAGTTTTTTTTTTCTCTGAAACTAGGCTGTGAAATGAATTGGTTGCTAAATGAGGAATTGCATATAGTGTGTACATTGCAATATTCAGAACAAAGAGGTGGCACAGGAAATTCAACTTGGTAACTTTGCTTTTGCTGGCATAAATATTATAGGAGACCACAAAACTACAGTACTGTATGGTACAGTAAAATCAGTAGAAATTATGGTACTGTGGAAGAAACCACCATAAGGTCACACTGTTACTCATACTCCTGTGTTGTAAGTCCAAACACAGGTCATGAGTCTAAGAGGCAAATCAAAAGTTCAAACTCATGCACCTCAGTTGTAAGTCTGAACAGGTACTAAAAAGGTAGGTCATTAAAGAAGAATATTTATACTTCAGCATAGTTTTTGATAATCAATATCTTTCCCTCTATCCTTCAGAGTGATGCATAAAAACTCTGTTTAACTCTTACAATCATCATACATCCTAATTCATTGCTTTTCTAGAACATTATGTTATCGCTGTTTTTATGCTTCTCGTTTGGATCAAAATCATTGTTGTCTGTATAATATGTATTGGTCAGATTTATCACCAAATTTATCCACTCTAAAAATTTATTGTCCTCCTTTGAAATGTACATTTTCATTATGGATTTGCTTTATTTCTTTGTGAAGTTGATCCTTTAATCATTTTCAGTGGTTGCCTTATCAAATTTTATATTTTAATTTCTTGATTATACCCTCATTCTTGACATAAAGTTTAAATGAGTGTAAAATTCCATACTGATATTCCTCTTCTCCCAATATCTTGATGATGTTATTTTAATGTAATAACAGTAAAATAATTTTAATGTTTTAAATTTTAATGTTGAAAAGCCTATGCTGGTCTGCAATACATTGTTTCATCAATAATCTGTTTTGTTCTCTCTTAGTTGCCTTCATACTGTCCTCTTTGTCTTTGGTTTCTTGTATTTTTCACTAATGTGAATACATTTGGATTTACTTCTATTTATCCTATATATAGTTCATTGTTCTTCTTAATATAGACACTCGTGATTTTCACCAATACCTCATAGGATTTATTTCAGAATCTTGCGGGTTCTGGTGTGGTAGGGCAATCCTGCATAGTCGTTTTCCATTTGTTTTCCTTAGGAATCTCAGGAGATTTTTCAATATGGTGTATGTTGTGCTTTAACTTGTAAGGCTTTCATTGTGAAACTAAAGCATTTGAGCTCCCAAATTTGAGAGGTATTAGACTCATATTAAGGTTTATGGAGGCTCAAAGAAAAAGTATCAAGGAGAAATGGTAAAGAGATTAGGGATGTTTTCTGTCTATCTTTAGATACTATCCTCTTTTGCCTCACTATTTTATTTATGTTTTGCTTGTGTAATTACTAATAGACTCTAGTTGGAACATACAGTCTACCTTGTTTTTAATCTCTCTTGTATTTTTCGTTGGATCATATATATTTTCATAGATTTATTTTTCATCACAGTTTTCTCTGAACAATCAGTTTTAGCTATTTTATTGCTTAACTGGCCCACTGCGCTTTCAGTTTCAGTGATTGTTTTGTTCATCTCTTTGTTTTTTCATAGTGTTCTTTAATGTATGCTTCCAATTTATTATTTTATATTTATATGTTATAAATATAATAAGATTTGCCATGATAAAACTACCTCATGAATAAATCATGACAAATTCACATTTCATCCTCACAAGATCCAAATATTCCAGAAAGAAGGAAAATGCTTAAACAAAGCATTCAATTCATTTCCAAAACTCTTCAATAAAATACTCTCCCTCCTAAGGAAAGGTGGAGGGATGGAGAAAGGATAATGCAGTTATACTAAAAGAAGTCTCTTCATATGGAAACACAAAGCAAGGGGAGCATAGTTTTCCATAAGCTGTCACGAATATGTATTGCCAATCATCCATAAAAACTCAGCTTAGACTCCCTGTAGGCAAGTTCATCAGTTGTGCCTGCTGATTGCTATTTCTCCTTTTGCTTATTGGTCTGTCCACCTGTCTCCATGCTTCTCAGTATTTCATTAACTTTTGTTTTGCTTTTTCTTATTACCGACTTTCCTGCTTGACTGTTTTTCTGACTTTATTTTCTCAATTTCATGTTCTTCAGTTGCACCTTGTTCAAAAACACCTTTGTGGGTGAACCATCTGGTTTATGCACAGAAAGTGTTTTGTGAAGATTTTATTCAGCGTTTGCAAACTATGCATGGTGATGAACACGCTGATGCCTATATTTCCACATCAAGACTATGGGCAGGTTTTCCAGAATCCTGAAACAAATTAGGTTTGTGATCTCAGGTACCTGGATAATTGCAAAAATGTGTTAGGTTGTTTCTAGAGTCTAGCCCAATTCTTGACACAGAGCAAAAGCTCATTGCATGAGTTGAATATCTGTTTTATAAGGGCAATGCATTTCACCTTTTATAGTAAAACAAATTTCAAACATGCAGTAAAAATGTCCAACCTATTAGATTTATTTTGTGACATGTTATTCTTATTTTTATTATTTCTAGCACTGCTATAATATGATCTTAGTTACTCAAGTGCCTGTAGTACTCCAGCTTAGGGGCTTTTTCAAAATGCATGTGTGGGTTCATAAAATTCATGAGTGAATTCACAAATCTCTTTTATGGAATGTAGAGGAAAGTGACTATTGTTACTGACCTTCTACTCATGAAAAAGTCAGGAAGCTAAATAACATGATTTGCCAGTGTTTTTCAACTGGCCATAAGTTTTTCCCATCCTCATGGGACACTTGACAATGCTTGGAGACTATGGAGACACTTGAAAATTTCTGGCTTTCACAAAAGGGCAGAACAATGTTACAAGAATCTTTTGAGTAGAGCCCATAACCAGCCTATAATACATAGCAAAACCTGTTTAGATTTTTTTAAAAACCTCAAATGTAACAGGGATGAAGTTGAAAAACTCTGGTAAAATAAAACACCCAGCTTTAATTTCTTTACATTTAACTTCACATAGACTTTAGTTTGTATACCCCTATTTTTTCAAATTTTATTTGTTATTAGTACATATTTCCAGGACATGCAAGCGACACTCTATGTGGGGCATTGGTACCTGTACATTACATCTTTATTGTGTTCTTTTCCTTCCCTCTTCCACCTCTTTGGTCCTTCTCCTTTTGCAAAAGATCTGCCTCCCCCTTTCCTATTACCTATCTTTGGTTTTGCTCTCTATGTATATTTTGGGTTTCCAATATAAGAGAACCAATATCCCTATACTGAGTGTATCAATATCATTTAAATATAATTTCATTCTTTATCTCTTCATAACTGATTTCGACAATTTGTATTTTATATTTATGAAATCATTGCTATATTTTAGCTTATGCCTACCATATTTAATTTAATATTGTAAGATCAGCTCTTTTTATTCTTTATCTCAGAAGTTTTAGTATCCATACCAGGGGTCATAAATCCTTCTGAATAGTGAGCTAAAAATAGCGAGACAGTATTAACTCAGAGAGAAAAACTCTCCTGTTTAACTCTATAATGAGGTGATGGAGCATAATAATTTCAAATTTAGATTAATATGGGGATTTAAGTTTTTTTTTATAGCACAAGACTCCTGTCACTCTTCAGAGTGAGATGTGCTAGTTCATGATAGTGCAGTATATAGGTTATGAAGGAGGTTGTTTTGTAACATTTTATTTTAAAGATATAAGAACAATGACAAAAGAGAACAATGGAAAAGAAATTAAAATGGTGCTGATTTGAAACCAAGATGATAGGAAATTAACAATGGTTTCTATATTATATATTGTTATTACCAGATATAATAATCTAAGATTGATCAAGTGATGAAACATTAACCATTTTTTCAATAATCCATAGAAATTAGCAGTACAATAATCTTAGCTTCCATATATATATATGTATATTTGCCCTTCTTTCATTTTTTTCCTTTTCCATATCCCACATCGCAGTTGTTCCTATCTTTTAAAAAAAAGATAAGCATGACAATAAAACTGGGTTTCAAAACAGTTAGGACAGTTATAATAGTTATGCCTTGTGTATCATTGTCCCCTTAGCAGTAACTCAGAGTAGAAGATATAGATATGATATCTTTTCTATACAGTATTAGCACAAGTCTTTCTTTTTAATGAACTGAGAGAAACATCTATACAACAGTCTTAGCTATCTTTTATATACGTATATAAAAAGCTTTTTATAAATCTATAACTTCATTTTCTTTCTGTATTTAGGACAGAGTCTATAGGGTCTCACTATGTAGATTGGACTCGTAGTGATTCTCCTGTTTTTAGCCTCCCAAGTGTTGGGATTGCAGGCACACACCACTATGCCCAGTCTCAATAGCCCATCTCATTGCATTCTGCGGGTGGGGCCAGAACTGCATCCTGGGGGTCGAACTCTGGCCACTGCACTGTGCCTAAGCAGGTGCTTTAGCCCACTGAGCTATCAGGCCAGCTCATAAATCTATAACTTGAGAGATGTTATTAGATCTGGGTGGAGGAGGACTGGGTTGGAATTGAGAAGATTGCTATGGAGCCTGACCTATCTTGGCCAAGTACTCCAGGTCTGGCTTGGAGTCTGGGAGATGCCTGTGTCGAAGGAGATAGGTCAGCAATCTTTCAAAGGCTTTTGGATCTGCCTTTCAGGCAATAGTCTCTGCTTGACCATCAGGAGCACTGTCTTTCTGGATACAGATACTCCCTGTTATGATTTGTGTCTAATTGTCCCCCCAAAGCCTCATGCAGTCATGGGGCAGACTTCTAGAGTTTGTGATTACTCATGATCTGCTGGGATTATGGCTGTGAGTGTTACTGGGTTTATGCGTGTGAGTACTTCTCCCAGTCTGGGGCAGACAGCCTAAATGCAATTTAAGGGAGACAGTCTTGCTTTCTGTAGCCATTGTTGCTGCAGCTATTGCCTTTTTGCTCTGACTGTTTTGCTATTTTCTACCACCGTGAAGGATTGATTTCAGCCATGTGCCCCTCTGCCCTTGGAGCCTGATGAATATAGACTGAAGCCTCCACTAATTGTGAGCTAAATAAACTTTTCCTTCCTTCGCTTTGGGTGTTAGATATTCATTCCAGCAACCAGAGAAAAGCAATCGAGACACGTCCTTACCAATGATTTCCAAGTGGGTTGATGATGTTGCGTTTCTGTGCTTCTATTCTGAGACTGTCATCCTGAAATCGCTTCTTCCACCATGTGAATTATTTCTATGCTGTACTTGCTTTCATTTGCTGTTCTCTAGGGACAGATAGTAGCATTTTGACTGACCCTGAACTGTGAGAGTTGGGAGGTGAGGAACACACCCTATTTATCATAATAAAATTGTGTCACTTAATTGGCTTGTCACCAGATCCTTGGTGTTCTCCTAAGATTTTTTTCATAAAAGAATCTTGAAGTCAAAGTCAGCAGTGAGCTTTACGAGATTCTTTCAGACTTCTCAGACCTCAGCTTCCTTATTGCAGAAATGGGGAAAATAATTACATTACCTCACAGAGCTACTGTGTATGTGCATGGTGCATGCATTAAGGCTTTGGGCAACCTGACACATGTGAACCTTCTGTCTGCATTGTTGATTTTTGCTGTTATCATATAGTTCAAAAGGTTCTATTATTTTTCTCATTTCCCCTATACAGAAACTGAGGCTACGTCCATGAGGCAAATCACGGACACAACTAGGAATCTACAGCTGCCTGACTTTGGGTCCTGGACTCTACACTACTGCTCCATTGTGTTCCCCAAGCTGAAGGACAATATTATATAACTTTTCTTTTGGAAAAAATGGTTTTTTTTAGATAAAATTAGTTAAATTTAATTAAACATAAATTTTTAGATTAGATCATATACAATGGGCCCCAATCAATGTGACTGATGTATAAGAAGAAGAGAAAATACAGCAGGTACAGTCCAGGTCACCCAGAGGTGGGAACAGGGCTACAGTGGCATGGCAGCTAGCCAACGAAGTCCGGGGCTGCAGTATCCACCAGAAGCTGAAGAGAGGCAAGGAAATAGCCTTCTTTAGAGCTTCAGAGAGAGCATGGTCCTTCCCATAACTTGACTTCAGGTGTCTCACGTATAGATTCAGCACAGGGTTAGCTTCTGTTGTCTTAAGCTACATATTTATGGTAGCTTGGACTGCCACTGGGCTCTCTGCTCTACTGCTGATGGGCTGCCTCTGACCCTGAACAGAGGTTCTGTTTGGGGATAGAACATCTGGGTTTTGCAGTGCAGCCCTTCCTGTGACTGGCTGCGAAAGTTATTTTTAACTTCAGCTTGTGAAGCTCATATTGAAGGAGTTTTCTCACTTTTCAGTAGGAGTCAGACTTTACACCCCAGAGTGTGAAGTTTTTAAATGGCAAAATTGCAGAAAGGGCTCCTGAAGATGCCTAGAGGGCAAAAGCAACTTTTTTTTTTTTTTTTTTTTTTTTTTTTTTTTTTTTTTAGAGCAGAATATATTCATTGGAGGAAGGAAAGCTTCTGTCCAAGAGAGGGACAGAATCAGACCTGAGTAGGTTGCCAAGGGCCCTGCCTTTTCTAGGGGCTTTATTGGAGTAAAACCATGAGGTGAGGTGGATCTAAGGTGGGAAACATGGGAACTTATTGGGTGGGACAAAACTATGATCCACCAATAAGATTGCAAATAGAATTGCTCAGGTAAAGTTGATTAAATCAGGATCAAATGGGGAAGCCAGTCAGTTGTGAAGCAAGCAATCATGAATATAGAACAGGAGATTTTCCTTGGGAGGGTGGGTTAGTCACTCTTCCTTGATTTCTTAAGGTGACAGAGACCAATTTGTCTTTAGGGAGGTATGCATTTGTCTGATCTTTTATCTTGAGGTCTGGCCCATAACTGGAGTGTCTGTTTCTCCCACAGTTGTAAGGTCTTGTCTTCCATACTGGCTCCTTTTGAGGGCCTAGCCTCCTGTCTCACTACCTATAATCTTTCTTTCTCACTTTCTTTTTTTTTCTTTTCTTTTCTTTTTTTCTTTCTTTCTTTCTTTCTTTCTTTCTTTCTTTCTTTCTTTCTTTCTTTCTTTCTTTCTTTCCTTCCTTCTTTCCTTCCTTCCTTTCTTTCTCTTTTCTTTTTCTTTTGTATTTTTAAGGAAGGGTCTACAGGGTGTTCAGGATCTCCCTACTAGATCAGACCATAGTGATCTGCCTGTTTACAGCCACATGTGTACCACTATGCCCAGTCTCATTTGCCAGCTCAGAGTGCCCCAGGGATGGGGCTGGAATGGAAGGATAGGGGATTGAACTCCTGGTCCCTGTGCCTGCTTATACAGACTTTAATCCACTCAGCTATTTGACTGGCCCTTTCCTATAATGTTTCTATCTAATACAGCTGTTTACAACATTCCCCCCTCTAAAGAAGTAACCTGAACTGCCACAAGGGAATCATGGGTGATGACCTCTCTGGCTTCTTGAAGCTAAAAAGGGTCATAGTTGTTGACTGACAGAGCAGACTCTCAAGAGCTTTTAACCTAATAGCTCTAATAGCTCTCCATAGATACCTGACACTTTTATTTGGGTAGGTGCATAGCTTTAAATCTGGAGGAGACAAGCCAAAGAAATAGTTAAGTATGCCTGGACCAAATAATAACATCAACAGGATAACTATAAATGCACTCCACAAAGATTTCCACCAAGAGGAGATAGTGATGACTTTTTGTAAAGAAGATAAAGGTAAATTCTAGGGGGCTTTGTGTCTGACATGGTATTCATCTTTTATTTAATATCTTGAGCAGCTATTGAGATATTAGCAATAGAGCAAGAAATGTACACATAACATTTAGTTTTTGTACTTGCATAAGTACCTCCTGCATCAGTTTGAGGGTGGATAGGCTGGTTGAATTTTGTCTTCCAGTCTCTCCAGATATCATCCACATACACTGGAGTGGAATATACTTGAGCTTTTTCTTTATATGGTTAGTCTTTGGGCAAAATACCTCATCTATATCATTAACATGACTGTCATCAAAATAATTCTGGGAATTACAGTACCAAGCACTGTGCTAAACACATGCAGTATTTATGTTTATTCCTCATTAAACACAATGAGGTAATTTATGCAGCACCAATTTTACAGAGAAGATCATTGGTATGTAGTGAGGCAATATGCCTCAATAGGATGAAGTATAGCAGGCCAGAGTGCTGGGCCCACACCCTGAAATGTCAATCCTGATGCCTGACAGCTTCTGTGGAAGTAAACTCAGATGCACACAGTGAAGATCCACTTGCAGGACTGGGGAGATCACTCAGCAGTCTAAGCACACGCATGGCAAGGGCATGGACCCAAGTTGGATCCCCAGTACCACACACCATGCCAGGCCCAAAATCGGGCATGTGACACATGCCCTATAATCCCAGGGCTGAGGAGGCTGAGACAAGAGAATCACTACAAGTCTGAACATCATAGTAAGATCCTGTAACAAATAAATAAATAAAAGTAAGAAAAGACATTTGCAGTTAATAGTGTACATTTTCAGTTAGATCAGATGAGGATGAAATTTACTGTGTCCATCTTAAGTCTAGCTCACATTAGAAGACTGCCAATCAGTAAAATAAAATTGTTGCTGGAAGTTTAAGAAACCACAAAAGAAAAGTAAAGAGAAAAAGAAAAAATAAGACTCAAAGGTTAATGTGGAATCAGAGGTTACTACTCTTGTATATTCACTAAGAAAATAATTTTGAAATAATGAGAGTGTTTCTGTGACTTACCGTGATCCTTTACGTAAAGAACTGAAAATTATAAAACTTTTCAATAAGAAATGAAAAGGATAACTCAGTGAATATTGTAAAAGTGTCAAATCCTATTTTATACATCATTTCCCTTTAATTCTTACAATAGGTAGACCTCAAATGTCCCCATTTTATATATGACACAAATGGAGCTTGTGGGTGGTCTATAAGGTTTGATGTAGTTTAAAGGAAATTATTCATTTCTGATTGCCAACAATGTTTATAATTAATGGTCCCAAATGTCCCCCAAACTATTTATTTATTTATTTTTAGTAGCAGGGATCAAATTCAGGACCTTGTGCTTCTCAGGCTGATGCTCTGCCACTGAGGCATCTCCCCAGACCCTAGAAACTATCTTAACACATTCAACATGGATTGGATCAATTGATACAGCTCCAAGAGGAGAATTTTATCACTACCACTGTTTTAAAATGGGAATATTGAGATGAGTTCAATGATTGTCCTGGGTCACCATGTGGCAGAACCAAGAAGCAAAACCAGGTTATCTGGTTCTAGAGCTTGCCATCTGTGAGTTTTATGCTCACAATCAAGCAGCAACTGTAGCTATAGTACTGTATATCCAGGCAGGGCTCTAATGATTCTGGCAAAGAAAGAAAACACATAGTTTAATACATGTAATAGTTTTTCCCATAATGATGTTAAGTCCATGTGATACCCTCCTGGGATCTAAAAGTCCCACTTGGCATCTGTACTCAGCTAATAGTTGTTCCTGCCAAGTGTTTCATAGGAACTGTAACAGTTGGCTCAAGTTTTGACCAAATGCCTGCAGAGTGTGGAGACATTGCCCTGCCACTTGATTTGCTTGTCTTCTTTCCAGGCTGAGAGCACACCACTTTTCTAGGCTTCAGGTTCCTTTAAGGAAAATCAGGATGCTAATATTTTCATGAATTTGTAATATAATGGAGTTAAGTGAGTCTGCAAGTCTTACACTGGAGAGAAAGACAAATCCTGAAATTTTACTTTGTAAAGTTTTCTAAAAATACACCTTTATTGAAGCAGAATGGATTTACAAAACATTGCACCTATCTGGTGTGTACAACTTGATAAGTTCAGATGTATGCAAACACCTATGCCACCATCACCACAACAAAGGTAACAGGCATATCCAATGCTTCTCTCAGTTTTCCTACCACAAAATAATGAAGCAACACAAACCATAGGCAAAGGGCATGTGGAACATTGGGAAATTCTGAGATTTAGAGTCAGACCCTTGCTTTCAAAGTGTGAATGTCCTTAGAAAAAAAGGAAAACAATGAAGGAAGAAATTCAAAATGACTTTCCAGATTCCCAGCTGATGGTTCCTTCTGGAGCTTTGCAGTGAAGGGGTATTGCCATCATGCCTTGCCTGACCCCTGAAGTAGCTGTTTAGGTGTCCTCCCCTATGGACACCGTCATGTCACCTCACAACGTTTCTCCACAAAGGAGCACACCCAGACACAGGTAAGCTCCCATCCTTCTTCCTAATGAGCCCCTCTGACTAAGCAAAGGCCACTGTGGAAGCAACACTTTGTACATCTGGCAGTGTGTGCTGCGATTAATTTCATGATCCTCCACCTTGCGCAGTGTCTTTCACCTAGCTCTCTTTTATTAATACAGTATATGACAGGGTCATCTGGTAGGAGTGGGGAGAGATTGTAGGAAATTCATGATGTTTGAGGCCAGTTTAGTCTGATTTGAAAACTCACTTTATAAGTTCTATCCTTACTATTTGTTTAAAGCTTAAGAAATTTACAGTTTCCCCAAGCCTTAATTTCTTGATCTGTGCAATGGGAGAGCAATACTTCTTTTAGAATAGTTGTGCTCACATAACACTCTGCTGTTTAACTATTGCGGAGGTATCAGTCTAGATCAACATTGCTTTTCACTTGGCTGTCATCCCTGCATGTTTCTGAGTTGCACCAGGTGAGGTATGCACTAGCCATGTTCATTGCTATCGCTCCAAATAACCTAACAAAGAATCTGATAATAGCAGTGTTACACTGATATTTTAGAATGTTTCTCTGAGTTCTAGAACATCAGGCTTTGGGTTTATCGGCCATTTGTTCCAAATTCCAGGCCCACATACCAAGTGTCATAGTGCTAGGATCTGCTGAGTGGTTTTGCTGGAGACATTAAATCAGGACAAGTGCAACTCAGAGGTCTGAAAAATGGGACACACTGTTGAACATGTTCTCAGATTTTTTGGGGTGATACATTCATGTCCTATTTCTGCAAACCAAATGCCCCCAAATTTAGTACCATAACACAGCTTACCTTTGCTAGTTTAAAATTTCTATAGCTCCAGAGTCAGGACACAACTTCACCAGATCCACTTCAGAGTGTCACAAGATTTCACAACCTGCCACTTGTGGCTGTTCTTTCTTTTTCTTCCAAGGCTTAGATAGGAATTTCTCTGCTTCCAAGTTGCAGCAGTTATTGATAGTATTCAATTTTTCTATGGGCTATTGGACTGAGGACCTAAATTTCTTGCTGGCTATTTGTCAGAGCCCTGCTCAGTACTTCTCCATGCACACCACATTTATTCCTAACCATCCAATTTATACCTGCTCTGTACAGTACACTGGCTTCTATGGAATACACTGACTGAGTTCTGACTTTCCAATTTGGGGTTGGATTTGACCAAAGGGAAGCACAGGCAGGAAACTGGTAGCAGGGAAGAATGAATCTCTGTTTCAGTTGCCCTGGGTCCTTCTCCACCAGGCCTTGGGTGAGCTATTTGTTTGTTTTTTTAATTCCTAAGAAAGCACTGTAAGACTTTTCCTTTAGCTGACTTCCAAGTGCTTGCCCTTTTTCTGAGTGTAGTGACAGCTTACTCCTTGCCACTCAGTCTGGATGCTGGTAATGGCTTCCTCAGTCTCTCAGCTGTGGAAGCTTCTTTTCTTCCTGTGGAGCTCCATTAACCTGATCACATCCTTTATACGTTGTTTCTATTTTCTCTATTGCAGTGTCCTGTCTCTTTTGCCAGACTCTGATAGGAACTCACTTGAGAAAAATCATGCTGATGTGACCAAGGACTCATCAGCACCTACCAGTCCCTTAATTTCTGCTTGACACACACCACACCAGGCAGAAATTGAGGGCTTTCTTCTCTGTGGCTGTGAGTTCTACAAGAGTAGAGTCCACCTGGTAGATAACAGCTAGGGAAGCTTTGTGTTAGGGTGGGAACTACTGGGATTTGTCTGTGGAGACCAGTACAATCCAGATAAATTTTCCCTACCACAGAACATTTTCTACTACTTGAAAATTTGTGTATGTGAAGAATTTACTTATCATGATAAAAGCCAACAATCAAATTCCATTTTAGCAGTAAGTAGAGTATTTTTTCACACATTTTTCTTTTGAAATTTTCCAAAGATTATCCACACAAATTATTTCCCAATGACAGGGATGACACTTAGCCAGTGTTCACTGGTTTGGCCTTACTGATTTTATTTATTTATTTATTTATTTTGTGTTCAATATTTGAGATTTTATTGGTTGTGTTGAGGATCAGTACACATCATTCACTTTGTACACAATTTCTAACACACATACCAAAAAAAGCCTTGTATTGTTTTTCAGTTGTTCCAGAGACTTTCGAGCTTCAAATGTAGAGGCAAATTTCCTGTAAGAGGGTTAAGTACCTGGTATCTTCAAATGCTGACAGAGTGTTACTTAAGTCCCACCAATTCACAATTTTGTACCACACACACTACATATTCAGATTCTTGATCTTTCACAGCACAGTAACAAAATGAGGCAAACTGGACCACCACTACCAAAGATGTTACAGAGTGCACACCGTTCTGACAGGGCAACAATTAGGATGTAGTTTTCTTTAGGAAACAATTCTACTAAAAACATGGGGATAGAAGTCATTTAAAGTATCCGAGACATATTAAATGCAGGACTGTAATTCCAAATTGCCATTTAGTATGCTTTGTATTGCAGGATATAAAACTAACCCCCACCTATGGAATGTTAAGCTGACACCCAAGACAGTCAAAGCCTGCCATAATTCAATATTCCACTAGTTCTGATTGTACCAAAAAATAAACAAGCAAAGAATGATTTCACCTCTAAAAAAATCATTTACACTTAAAAAATACGATGAGGTGAGATTCCCGCCTTTTTAAAAATGTTTCTAGAGCTACTAAAAAATTGCATTTACAGAATAGTTGATAAAAATATTCGTCTGGATTGTACAAGAAGAGAGACAGGGAGCACTATAAGACACGGTGTGTGATTAATCGGACTTGGCTTCTTTCTCTGCAGTTTCATCAGAAGCCTCATTTTTAGTTTCTCGGTTCTCCGCAGGTAAATCTTCTTTGGTTTCTTGGCTAGCCACTTCAGCCTGGTTTCCGTGGGTTCCCCTTTTCCCCTTTGTTTGTACTTTTGTGCCCGAAGGTTTAATCCTTTCCCGCTGTCTTTTTTTGGTTTCATTTCCACTTCAGCTGAAACAGGTTTGGCTGACAACCTCGCCGATCTATCTTCTTCGGCTCCTCCTCGGCTGCCTCTTCAGCTGAGCTGACCTTCCTCTTGGGCATCTTAGCTGCGCGGGGAACGCGTGCGGAAGCTGCGGGTCAAGGAGCACGGGGAGCCTCGCGGAGCTACACAGCTGGCCCGTTGCCGTCCCTCCCGCCGCCAGAGCTGCTGGAAACCCGGCCTACTGATTTTAATGCTGGCTTCTACTCTGACAAGTAGATGTGCACATCTCTCACATGGAGGCAGCTTTTAACTATTGTGATTACTGTCCCTAACAAAGTCTACAACTTTTGTAGTTTTTGAGATTTATTTTATTTTGTGGCAAAAGTAAAACAAAATTTCCTAACAAAATGAATAAAAGAATGACAATTGCTAACACTGAGTATTTTTACTTTTTCCTAAGCAACGATCATAGGAATTTTCCTTCAGCTGTTATTTTTAAAGTAGTTAATCAGGGCCAGCGTGATAACTCAGCAGTTTAAAGCACCTTCTTAGGCAAGCTTAGGCAGGCACAGGGGACCACAGTCATGTCCTGTCACCACCTGCTACGCCAGCCTCTTCCTCAGAGAAGGCTGAGCCGGTCAAAAAAAGACAAAACAGTAGTTGATCAGAGTAAAAGAAATGGGCATAAAAATTCTCCAAATGATATTAGCAGAAGCCTTTCTAAGAGAAATTAGTAACACAATTATCATGCATTTTTCTTGTTCTTTTTCCCTTTCTTCCTTTCCTCTTTCTCCCCCTCCAATTTCCTTTATCCTTTTATAGAATTTCTTCCCAGTTCACAGTATCTATTACAGATTTCGGATCTTTTTCAGTTTCTCACACCAGTGTGACAATATGATGTGTACACATGTGGATTTGAGTTATTTTACTTATGAGCATCATCTTGAGTTATATCCATTTATGTATGTCTCCATTTTATCCTTCTTTATGGCTGAATTGCATTCCAATGTATATGAAAGACCATCTTTTTTGTCAATTCCTTGGTTGATGGCATTTCAGTTGTTTCTGAGATTTAGCTATGACAATTGTGCTGCTAGGAATGTAGGTGCACATATCCCACTGTGGTATGGTGTGTTTAGTTCTTCTGTAACCACACCTGGAAGGGAAATAGATGGATCAAATGAAGGTTGTAGTCTTAGTGTTTTGAGGAATCTCCATACTGATTTCCACAATGGTTGTACCAGTTTTTGCTCCCACTGGCAGTGGAGAAGATCCTTTTCCCCCATAGCCTCCCCAGCATTTGTTATTGATTGATTTCTTTATGATAGTTATTCTTTCTAGGATGAAATGGAATCTCAGTATTGTTTTAACTTGCATCTCTGAGTGACCAGTGATATTGTACTGTTTTTCGTGTATTTATTTGCCATTTGCATTTATTCATCGGAGAACTTTGTATTCATCTCAGATGCCCATTTTTGGATTGTGTGTTTGAATTTTGGAATATATATATATCTCCTTTGAGGGACAACTGACTAAAATTTTTTCTCATTCTGTGGGTTGTCCTTTCACTCTGTCAGTAATTTCTTTTGATGTGTAAAAGCTTTATAATGAAATGAGATCCTAGTGGTTGATTCTTTGAAGTATTTTTTGTGTAGCCTGAGTTTTGTTTATGAACTCTCTGCTTACAATTATGTTTTTAACATTTCTACCTCCTCTCTCCCAGCAGATTTAGTGTTTCTGCCTTAATACTTAGATGTTTGATTCATTTTAACTTGAGTTAGTGCATGGTAATATACATAAGTCTAGTTTTGGTCTTTAGCATGCACAGAGCTAATATTTCTAACACCATTAAAGAGGCTATCTTTCTTGCAGTGAACATGTTTGGCTTTATTGTCAAATTAAGGTGACAATGTCTTAGTAGTTTTTTTTTTTGTAATTTAGTAAAGGTCTATAAGGTCTACAGGGTCTCACTATGTAGATTGGACTCAGGGAGCCTTCTGTGTTCAGCCTCCCACAGCTGGGCTTGCAGGTGTGCACCACCACGCCCAGTCACAATCACCCTCTCAGTGCTCCCCAGGGGCAGGGCCAACACTGCAGGCCCAATTGAACTCCTGGCCCCTGCAGGTGCCTAAACAGGTGATTTAATCTGCTGACCTATTTGGCCCACCCTGTCTTAATAGTTTTATCTGTATCTTCTGGTCTGTTCCACATATCCTCTGGTCTGGATTTTAATTTTCTTTTCTATGGTTTCGTTTGTGCTCCTGAATCACACTGTCATCACAGTAGCTTTGTAGTATAACTTCAGTTTAGAGATCCTGATGCCCCTGTTTTGCATTTGGTGCCCAGAATTGCTTTTGCTATTCTTGGTCTCTTCTGTTTCCAACTGAGTTTTAGCACTATTTTCTCTAGTTCTGTGAGGTATGCTAATGATATTTTGATTAGCATTGCATTAAATCTATTTTGAGAGTTTTTGCCATTTTTATTATGTAGTTTTTTTCTATCCATGAGCAACATGATCTTATTCAGACAACTGTAGTTTTGTTGTTGTTGTTTCATTTTTTAATCTTTCATTTATTTTTTTACTTGGTACTGGGTCTCACTACACAGCTTGGACTTGCAGTGATCTTTGCTGCCTCATTCTTTCTAGTGCTGTGATCACAGGTGTATGCCACTACATCTGGCTTTGGTGGCTGACATGGCACACCCAGGGTTTTATGTCTGACACAGCATGTGGTATTGGGGATCAAACCAGTGTCCTTGCACTTGTCATGCAGGTGCTTAGGCCACCAATCTAAGTCCCCCACCCTTAGAAGTATAATTTTCGGTGATACTTTTTTTTTTTTTTTGTGGAATGTGGGATTGAACTCAGGCCCTTGAGCTTGCCTGAGAAGTGCTTATTCAACTGAGCCATCTCCCCAGACCTAATTTTCAATGTTTAGATCATTTATTTATTTATGTATTTATTTATTTATTTTTGTTGGGCTGTTATTTAACTTTTTGGATGCTGTTCTGAAAGGCACGATTTCCCTAATTTCTTTCTCAGTGAATTTGTTGTTTTTGTATAGGAGTGCTATTGAATTTTGAGTGTTGACTATATATCTATTTACACTACTTTATTTGATTTTAAATCTAGAAGTCTTTAGTGCAGTTCTGGAGTTTTCTATGTATAGTATCATGTCATCTGCAAATAATTTAATTGTACTTCTTTTCTTATCCTTATCCCTTTGACTTCTTTCCCTTGTTTAATTGCTCTGATTAATGTTTGCAAAAGATATTAATAAGAGTGATGATAGTGTACAATCTAGTCTTGTTCCTGATTTCTGAGTTAAAGCTTTCAGTTTTTGACCATTTATCATCATATTATCTGTTGGTTTGACACAGGTGGCTTTTATCAGATTGAGATAAAGACAACTTATTTCTAGTTTTTGCAAGTTTTTGTTTTTTTTAAATGAGGAATGGGTTTTAGACATTATCAAATGATTTTTCTGCATCTATTGAGATGATCATGTTATTTTTGTCCTTGATTCTGTTGATATGCTGTATCACATTTATTAATTTGTGTATATTGAACAAACCTGCACACCTGGGATGAATCCTAGTTGGCCTGTAGTTTTCTTTTTTGGTTATATTCTTCTAAGGATACTACTTGCTTCAGTGAATGATTCTGGAACTATTCTTCTCTTTCTATTTCGTTTAACAGTTTGAGGAGTGTGAATTCTTTTAATTTCTAGTAGACGTAAGCTAAGTATCCATTAAGACCTGCACTTTTCTTTGTTGGTAGATTTTTAATTAAATTTCATTGACTGATACTTGGTTCTTTAGAAGTTTTATAACTTCTTGATTTAGGCTTGTTAGTTTATAAATATAGAGGAATCTGTCCATTTCATCTGTGTTTTCCATTTTATTAGACTAAATTTTCTCAAAGTAGATATTAATAACCTGGATTTCTGTAGGATCTGTTTTGATTTCACCCTTTTAATTCCATTATATTTGAAAATTAGGGATAGGAGTGGGTTATATGGCACATAAACTTTATTACCGAGTAGTAAAAGGGTCCCTAAACTTATTTCCATTAACACGAAAGTGTAGGAACTGAAAAACCACTCTCTTAGACAATTCTTGTGCTTTTATTTTCCTGTAGTTGAGTCTTGCATGCAGCAGAAGTTCAGTGAGTGATGGGAGACTGAATGAATGGCTGGGGAAATTTTCTGCTTCAAAAATTGTGTGAGCTGCTTGGTAGGCATAAGCTATATGTTGTTTTAAATGGAATTTCTTTAAAGGCATATCACAAGATACCAGTGACTTCTAGCATTGAGGACAACTTGAAACATTTTCTTCCCAGAAAATAAAGCAAATTATGGCCAAGCACTCTTCTTAAAATATTTTTAATTTTAATTTATTTTTTAAGGCAAATACAAAGTAGCAATAAAAAAGGAAAAATGGAAGTGTCATAGAATTTTGCTAAACAAAATAAAATGAATTCAACAGTGTTTGTTGTGTTGCATAGTGTTGTCTTCAAATTAGTTATTCAAATTACCAAATATTTGCATGTAAAACTGAAAAAGAACAAAAGAAAAAAGTTACAAGAAATTAAGAAGAGAGAAAATGAAAAAGAGACAAAAAATAAACATCAACTTCTCCTTTCCATAGACCAGAAAAAAGCTACAATAAAATTATCCAAACCTCCTGCTTACATATATAGACATATCTCTACCTTGCTCATTCTTCTGTCCCACCCCTCATGTCAATAATTCCTTCCTCTTGAGCAAGTTCATTTCCTTTTCCCAGAATCTATTTTACTCTTCAGATTTTATTTTTTTCCAGTTCTTACACTAGGGAGAAAATGTGATGTTTCCACATGCAGGCCAAATTTATTTAACTTAAGAATATGGCCTCTATTTGCGTCAATTTACCAATGAAATCCTCAAATTTATTCTTTTTCATAGATGAAGAATATGGTATTGTGTTAAAATACCAGATCTTACTGATCCATTCCTCAGTTGGTGGGCATTTGGGCTGTTTCCAAAATTTAGCTATGACAAATTGTCCTGCTATAAACATGGGTGTACATACATCGCTATGGTATGATGTTTTCAATTGTTTTGGAAAAATAGCCATCAGTGGAATAGCTAAGTTGAAAAGGATCTCCAATCCTATCTTTTTGAGGAGTTTCCACATTTTTAATTTCTACAGTGATTATACTAGTCTGCACTCCCACGAACAGTGGAGAATCGTTCCTTTTTCCCCACAGGCCCTCAAGCACTTTTATTGGTTGTCCTTTGGAAATAATAATTTCTCTTCTTCCTTTCCAGTGATTATTGGTTTACTTCTCTTTCTTGTCTAATTGTTGTGGCTAATGTTTCCAGAACTATACTAAGCAGGAGTGGTGACTCTAGGAGTCACTTGTTCCTGACTTTATAGGAAAGGCTTTCCATTTCTTCACAATTAGTATGAAACTGGCTGTTGATGTCTCATAGATGGCTTTTATCAGGCTAAGATATAGACCACCTATTCTGATTTTCTGTGGGGTTTGTACCATGAATGAGTGTTGGACTTTGTCAAAAGTTCTTTCTGCATCTATTGAAATAATCATGTGATTTTTGTCTTTGGCTCATTTTGTGAGGTGTGTTACATTTATGGATTTACATAGATAGAACCATCTCTGCATTCCTGGGATGAATCCTACTTTGTCACAATGCACAATCTTCTTGATGATTTGCTGCATTCTGGTGCTAAGATTTTATTGAGGATTTTTACATTCAGGTCCATTAAAGAGATTGGCCTGAAGTTCTCTTTTTTTAGTTGAGTCTTTCTTTGGTTTTGGTATCAGAATAATGCTTGTATCCAGGAATGAGTTTGGGAAACTGGTTTCCTTTCAGTTTATTTGAAGAGTTTGAGAAAAATTGGCATTTAATCTGTTCTAAATTTCTTGTACAATTCAGCTGTGAATCCATCAGGATTTGGGGTTTTCTTGGTAGTTTTTATGTTTCATTTTTAATTTCATTTCCTTTTATTGGCTTATTTAGAATTTATATTTCTTTTTGACTCAACTTTGGCAATTCATAAGTATCTAGGGAACACTCCATTTCTTCTGTAATTTCATTCCTGTGAGAGTAAACTTTTTGGAAGTAGATACTGATGATCTTATGAATGTCTATAGGGTCTGTAGTAATGCTGAGCTTTTCATTTCTTATTGCATATATTTGAATTTTTTCTTTACTTTTTTTTATAAGGTCAGCTAGGGGTTTATCACTGTTATTTATTTTTTCAGAGAACCAACTACTTAATTCATAAATTGTTGTATTGTTTTCTTTGTCTCTATTGCATTAATTTTTGCTCTGTCCTTCGTAATTTCCTTCATTTTGGGGGCTTTGGTCTTGACTTGCTCTTTTTTTCTAGGAGATTGAGGTTCAGCATAATATAATTTAATTGGTCTTGTTCTGTTTTCCTAATATGTGAACTTACTACAATAAATTTCCCCCTTAATATAGTTTTTACTGTATCCCACATGTTCTGATAAATTGTGAATCAAGTCATTTTGTAAATGTTGTTGTGGTACACTCCTGGAATTTCAGCTCTTGGGAGGCTGTAAATAAGAAGATCATTATAAACCCTGAACACCCTGTAGACCCTTCCCTAGAACACATTCAAAAAATGTTATTTAATTTGTTCTTTAATTCATCTGTAATTCACTGGCTGTTCAGGAGGATGCTATTTAATTTCCATGTAATTATGGTGCTTTTGTGATTTTGTCAATAATTTACAGTTTCAATGCATTACGGTCAGATAGTATGCATGAGATAAGTTGAATTCCTTTCTGCATACTCTATGTGCTAGTATGTGGTCTACTTTGGAGAATGTACTGTGTGCAGCAAAGAAGAATATATTATAATGTTATGTGGAACATTCTGTAAAGATCTACTATGGTCATTTATTCACATTTGCTGATTCTTTTGACTAGTTGATCGATCTCATTGTGGAAATGGCATGTTAAATTTTTCCATTACCATTGCATTATTGCTCATTTGATTTTTTCATGCCTCTTAAAATTTGTCATATAATTTTGTCCTCCTACATTGGATACATATATATTTATGATTGTTATCTCTTCCTCTTGAAGTTTTCACCTAACAAGTATGTAGTGACCTTCTTTATCTCTTTTAATCACTTTTGGTTTGAAGTTGATTTTTTTCAGCAACCAGAGTAGGTACCCCTGCTTTTTTACTGGGTTCCTGTCACATGAAGCATTTCTGGTCCCTCACAACTTTTAATATTCTGTTACTTTCCTTAATTTCTCACATCTTGATTATTATGTTTCTACATGTAGATTTATTTGATTATTGATACAAGTTATATATGCTTCACGTCAGATTCTTTTGGCATTTTTGGAAAAATTTCTGCTACTGCTTCTGCAAAAATTCTCCTTATGTCATTTTTGCTGACTCCTGCTGTTTCATTAATGTTTATTAGTCTTACGTTATTTTCCTTCGTGTACTTTTGCAGCTGCTGATTTTTTATTTTCTGTTTCCTAGATAGTTTTAAGAGATATTTCCTTTCACATTCATTAAGGTCTGAAATTTTATCTTCGATTTTGTTTTACTGGTTGAACCAGTGCTCAATGGTATTCTTAATTTCCTGTATATCTGTTTGAGTGTTTTATGCATTATAATTCTTTCTTATATTTTTGTTCAATATTTCCATAATTTTTACTCTCTTTTTAAAAATTAGTTTTGTCATTAGATGTGCTTAACAGTTCTTTCACGATTGCTGTAAATTTTTTGAAATTTTATTTATTTTGTACTTACTATGAAGCTCAGACTCATAGTGATCTCCCTGCTTTAAGTCCCCCCATTGCTGGAATTATAGGCATGCACCACTATACCTGGTCTCAGTACTCCCAGGGGTGGGGTCAGTGTGGCATGTGGGGCCAGAGATTAAACCTTGATTCCTGGGTTTGCCTGTGTAGGCACTTAGTCTGCTGAGCTATCTTGCCAGTCATGTAGTTTATTTTTGTCCTGAGAGAGTATTTCTGATTTTGTTTCTTCTATAGCCTGATGGGCTTGTTTATTCACTTCAGTTTATATCATTTCAGAGATCTAGGCTTTGTGATTTCCAAGTTCTTGTATGTCTTTGTCTCCTGGATTTGTTCTGGGTGGGTTAGAGGATTGTGATTGCCTTTTGCTCCTTAAATTTGGCATTTTGAAGCTCCCAATGATCAGCCAGACTCAGAAGCAGTATGAAAGTTGGGTGTGTGGGTCATTTAGGGTCCCTCTACAGTGGTAGGGCAGAGTAGGACTCACCAAAGCTCTTGCTACTAGTGGAGGAGACTGCCTGATGCTCAGCAAAGCTTCTCTGCAGGTGGTTGGCACTGCTCAGATTCACCAGGACCCTGAAGGTGGCTGACATCAGCCTCAGTTCTCAGATATTGGGACCGTGGTCAGCATGATCACACCTTCATGCTGGTTCTCCATGGGCCATACCTCACTCATAGTACTTTTTCAAGTGGATACTTAGAGGAAAAAAATAGATTCATTTTGTTCATCAGAAATTTCCTAAAGAAGAACTGTAGTTTGATAAATTAATAAGTTCAGGAATGGAGCATTGAATAAAAGGCAAAATGTTCCCAGTGTTCTTTGGGAATATGTTGTTCCAGGGGACCATTTTCTTAATCAGTTCTTCTAGATCTTTTTGTAATTCTTCAGTCACTTCTTTCTGTTCTGCTTCAGTGATGATTTCTACATCTTTATTAGAACTCTCTAACTCTCTACCTGATGTAACTTTTTTGTGGTGCCATTATTCTGTCTTGTTATGTCTCTTAATAATTTGCACTAAATGGTAGATGTGCAAGGAAGGCTAGTAGACAGATCCTTAACTTGGCATAACATCTGAATGCCAGATTTAATTTTTTTTACTTTCATTTTCTTATACTCAATGAAGTTCCTTCTTTATTTTATTTTATTTTCTGTATTTTAGGGAAGAGCCTACAGGGTGTTCAGAGTCTCACTATTAGATTGCACTCATAGTAATTCTCCCGTTGACAGGCTCCCAAGTGCTGGAATTAAAGGAGCATGCCAGCACACCCAGTCTCAATCACCATACCACTATGCCCTGGGGATGGGGCCTGCACAGCAGGCCTGGGGATTGAACTCCTGGGCCTTGCCCAGGTTTGCAGGCACTTTAATACGCTGAGCTATTTGGCCAGCTCTAGTTCCTTCTTTATAATAAATAGATAGAAAGATAAATATAGCAATGAAACAGAATTTTAAAACAGGTTAGTTGAAACACTGGATATTGTTGTCTTTGTAGTAGATAAAGATAGCCTCTTTAACAAATGGTGCTGGAAAAACTGGCTCTCTACATGCCGAAAACTAAAACTTGACCCAGGTCTATCACCAAGCACTAAACTAAAATCAAAATGTACTAAATATCTAAATATTAAGACAAAAACACTAAATCTCCTGGAAAAGAAAGTAAGTGGAAATCTTGAAGACAAAGGGGTAGAAAAACAGTCCATGAACCAAAATCAAACTACACAGGAAATACTTGAAGAAATTAACAACTGGGAAGTCTTATTCAGAAACTTTTCACGTCCAAAGAAATTAACAACAGAGTGAAAAGACAGGGGGCTGGGGAGATGGCTCAGTGGAATAAGCGCTTCCCTGGCAAGTGCAAGGGCCTGAGTTCATCCCCGGTTCTGAAAAAAAAAAAAAAAAAAAAAAAAAAAAGAGTGAAAAGACAACCCACAGATTTGGAAAAAATCTTAACTGATAGATAGGTATTCTATCTAGAATTTATAAAGAACTAATAAAATACATTAGGACCCAAAAATGTAAAGGCGCAATCCAGAAATGGGCATCTGAAATACACACAAACTTTTCCGAGGAAGAAATACAAGAAGCTAATAAATACATGAAAAAAAGCTTCACATCACTAGCCATTCATGACATGCAAATTAAGAGAACACTGTGATACCATCTCACTCCAAAAGAGTGGATATCATAAAGAAACAACAAATGTTTGAGAGGCTGTGGGGAGAAAGGAGCCTTTCTCCACAGCTTTTACATTGTACTTAAAAATAAACTGCAATAGTACAGATAAATGCAATCCCTATCAAACTGCCACCAACATACCTCCCAGACATAGAGAAAGCATTCCTAAAATTTATTTGTAACCACAAATGACCTAGAATATCAAAGGCAATCTTGGCCAATAAAGACAAGGCAGGAGGCATCACAATTCCTGACTTGAAATTATACTACAAAGCTACTGTGATAAAATCAACATGGTATTGGCAAGAAAATGGACCTGAGGATCAGTGGAATAGATTACAAGATGTAGAGGCAACTAAAATCACACTCAGCCATCTGATCTTTGACAAAGGGGCTAAACAAGTTCACTGGAAGAAAGATAGCCTCTTTAACAAATGGTGCTGGAAAACATGGCTTTCTACATTCTGAAAACTAAAACTTGACCCAGCTCTATCACCATGCACTAAGTTAAAGTCAAAATGGTTTAAAGATCTAAACGTTAAAACAGAAACACTCAATCTCCTGGAAGAGAAAGCAGGAGGAACTCTTGAGCACATAGGGGTAGGTAAAGAGTTCATGAACAAACATATATTCGCACGGGAAGCACTTGAAAGAATCAACAACTGGGATCAACTCTTCTTAAGGAGCTTCTGCATGTCAAAAGAAATTGTCAACAGAATGAAAGACAACCCACAAATTTTGAAAAAATCCTAACTAATAAGCAATCAGACAGAAGTCTGCTGTCTAGAATACATAAAGAACTAAGATATAACAGGGCCCTCAAGTTTAAAGACCCAATTCAGAAATGGGCATTTGAGATGAATACACACTTCTCCAAGAATAAAATTAAAGAAGCGAATAAATATATGAAAAAATGCACCTCATCACTACACATTCGTGAAATGCAAATAAAAACAACACTGAGATACCATCTCACACCAGAAAGAATGGCTATCTTAAGGAAATCAACCAACAACAAATGTTGGAGAGATTGTGGAGAAAAGAAAACACTTCTCCACTGCTGGTGGGAATGTAGACTGGTACAACCATTGTGGAGGTCAGTGTGGAGACTCCTCAAAACAGTAGGACTAGAAATCCCATTCAAGCCGGCTATCCCCCTACTGGGAATTTTCCCAAAGGAACTGAAAACATTGTATCATAGTGATATATGTGTACTATGTTTATATCAGTGCATGATAGCAAAATCTTGGAAACAACCAAGATGTCCATCCAATGAGGAATGGTTGATAAAGATGTGGTATTCCTATGTAATGGAGTATTACTCAGCTATTAAGAATGATAAGCTTGAAGCATTTATATTGAAGTGGATTCCACTTGAACATATACTCATAAGTGAAATAAACCAGACACATGTGTAAATACCGTATAGTCTCCCTAGTATAACAAGCGAAAAGCAGAAATACAAATGGAAACATAAGAAACATAAAACAACAGCTAAAAACAATGGAGTCAGGTAAGGCAAAGTGAATGGCATATGCTGCAGGATACTAATCAGCTTTTCTTCTGGATGGTTAACAACCTAAGATCTATTTCTTTCTATTGGAGAAATAGAAGAGCCACAAGGCCAGCCAACATTTTGGCCCTAGCCTTTCAAGGTCAGCGAAGACTCAGCACATAGGAGAACCTGTACTGCAACATCATGAAACTCAGTTGAGCCCCAAATTTTCTGAACAAGGAGATTATAGAGCCCCAGAGGAAAGAGATTGAAATTCTATAGTGTGCCTGGGGAGAGTCACATGAAGAGAAAACTTTCTCTCAGGCTCTCATAGAGAGCAAACTGGTCAAGCATTGGCCGTGACTCATCCACATGGATGACACAGACAAAGGATCTGCAGAATAAGGTACAGGACTACAAGATAAACTCTGTGGGGACTTCACTGACCTCATAAGAAAAAGTACATGTGTTAGTATATAGGTCTTGCTCTATCTAGGTCTTAACCATCTAGCAGAAAAGTATAAAAATGAAGTATACACCGCGGGGCCATAATCATAAGTTGAGCTGTAAATGGCTATGGTCGACAACTTCTTCGGATAACTCACTATTGTTGTGGAATGCTGGACTGTGTTGGATTGTGGTGTCGAGTTCAGGCACCTAAATTAGTTGAGTAACAATAGAGTGCCCATCTTTGACAGTTGTAGACAAAGGAAGGGGTATAGAAAGAAAGAATCATGATGTGTGTGTATGGACAGTACAGTTGGGATAGATAACGCCGTGCTTCTACATAATTCTATGAGAAGCAAGATTTGCACTAATGGTGGTTGGACAGGATATTATGTCGGCTTCTAGTACTCTGGACAACCACTAGGAAAATAACAAGGTAGAAAGAGTTAATTATTGAATCTTTGATGTACGTCAGGTATAAAAAATAAGATACGCAAACAGCTACACTCTCTTAATTTACTAATAACAGACATATGCTATAATAATGTCTGTAAGTATAATATCATGTATGCACTTTCTATGATACCAAAACATTATGAAAACAGTTTGCAACGTATTAATTTATCAATTCCATCTTGTCAAGGTATCTTAAAACTGTCTCATTGATATTTGTATTTCAATAAAACAAAAATAAAAGTAAAGAAAAGGAAATGCATGTTATAATTGTCAGTCCTATGGATTACCTACTATTATGGACTATGGGACATCAAAATTATATTGGATTATTTTGAAGAATCCACGCACCTATAATATTTAAATGGCAAGGGAATACCAATCTCTGACAAAATTAAGCAAAAAAGGGGGATGAAAATGAAGGAACATTTTGTATCTGTATATACAAAATAGTTAGCATAGATCTGCAGCTACTTTGTCTTAATTCACTGACAAGAAAGATTTGTACTAATAGTGTTTGGACAGGATTTCATGTCTGCATCTTGTACTATGAATAACCACTAGAAGGACAGAAATATGCAATGTATTAATTATTGAAACTCTCCTAAAAATCGGTTTTGAAACTGTCTCATTGTTTCTCAATAAAATTAACTCAAAAATGAAAAAAAAATTGCAATTTACAGATTTCTGATGACTTGTTTTGGGTTTTACATCTGGTGAGTTGCAAAGCTTTGACTCATGGTTTTCAGATAGGAATTTGGTCCTTGAGAATAAGGAAAATACATGAAATATTTTTGCATTGAAATATAAAGTGTTAACCCTGGAAAAGAAGAAGTTCAGAACATGACTCAGAATATAAGAGAATCTCTGCTGTGACATCCTTTAACCAAATTTTCTGATCAAGGAGATTATGGGGCCACAGGGGAAAATGATACACAATGCATAGTGTGCCTAAGGAGAGTCACCCAGAGAGAAAAAATTCTCTCAGGTTTTCTCAGAGAGCAAATTGGTCACACAATGGCTGTGAATCATCCAGATGACTGACACTGACATAAGATTCACAACATGCTTTACATGGTTCTAGGGTAAATACTGAGGGGATTTGACTTACCAGATAGCAAAAGTTACGTTTTGAGTTATACAGGTCTTGCTTTAACTTGGTCTTAACCATCCAGCAGAAAAGTGTAACCACAAGTATAAAAAGTCATACTATGTTAATATGGTGAACTGTAAAAGGCTCAAGTCAACAACTTCAGACTATTGCAGTTGTGCTGGTAACTCACTACTATTATGGACTATTGGAGTATATTGGGTTATTTTACTGAATTCAAGTATCTACAATATTTGGACCAGCATCAAGTATGCAAAGGTCCTTTAAAGACTTCTCCAAATACAGCTTCTCTTACAGCAATGGAAGACCCATATCTGACAAAACAAAACAAAAAAGAGGATATAAAGACAGGACTATTTTGTAGTGAAAAGAAATGTGTACATACAAGACAGTTAGGGTAGATATAGAGCTTTCTCTTAGTTCAATGAGAAGAAATGTTTGCACTAATATTGTTTAAACAAGATATCATGTTTACATCTTTTCCCTGAATAAGTACTATGAAGACAACAATATGCCATGCATTAATTATTGTAACTGTCTTGGTAGCCTGATTCACAACTGTTTAATTGCTATTTTATTATTTTTTTCTCATTAAAATGATTAAAAAACTTTAAAAAAATTCAGAACAGCTATGATGCAGAAATACAGAAATATCTATGGAATTACATAATTATATTATAAATAATATAGTTTTGAAAAATCATATATGTGATTTTTATATAAGATATTCATATAAGAAGGGTTTTATGTGAAATATTCATGTTTAAATATAAAAATGAAACAATAGAAAAGAGAAAAAATTAAAAAGAAAAGGAGCACTCACTCTACTGAGTAATTTGCAGACAGACATCAAATTTCTTTGAGTGAACATACAAGTGGATGCAATAATACTCACTATTTAAGAGGAAGTTATGCACATAGATATCCTCAGAAATCTGCTACCTTTTTTGTAGAAGTAGAATGCTTAATTTTCACTTAAATTGTTTTCTTCTCTATAGAAAATACCTTTGAGTAAGCTCTAGGGTGGCTTTGTTTAACTTGTGGTCCAAATGTTTCTTGTCCTTCTTTTAATATTATAATAAAAAAGTATTTTTAAAAGTAAGTTCTGTTATTAATATGCAGTAATTTTTGTATAATTTATATGCGACCAATGACATTTCCTCATGACTCAATGGAACCCAGGCAAGCCACGTTTGGACCAAATTTTTCTGTATCAAGCATTTTCCCATTTATTGATCCATATTCTTGTCTAATATGAGCTTTGAGTCAGGTATCCTAAAGTTACTATAGCCACAAAGGCAAGACAAAGAAGGTACTAGTCCTTAGGATGTTTGGAGTGTAACAACAGCAAATGATGTATCACTGAAACCTTCATATGCATGAGATACATGTGTTCAAAATACAAAATAGCCTGGGATACATATGTCACTCTATGTACTTGGACTGCTAAAACTAAGATGGAAATGATAACATTGAGACTCACTTTATTCTTATGTCTTGAATCAATGATGTTCAATTATCAAATTTCCTTCGTCAATTCTCCCACTTTTTCTTTTTATTAATTTTATTGAGAAACAAATAGCAATGAGTCAGTTTCAGAACCTATTAGTAGGACAGTTTCAACAACTAATACATTGCACATTGTTCTCTTCCTAGTAGTTATTCATGGTACAAGATGAAGACATAATATCCTGTCAAACACTATTAGTATAAATCTTTCTTCTCATTGAATTAAGAGAAAGTAGCTGTATATCTGTCCTATTTTGTATATACAGATATACATTTATATCTCCTTTTTTTTGTTTAGTTGTTTCAGAGATGAGTATTCCCACTTAAATATTGTAGGTACATGAATTCAGCAAAATATTCCAATATAGTCCAGCAGTCCATAATAGTAGTGGGTTATACATAGGACTGGCAATGTCAAAAATTGTTGACTTAAGCCTTTTATGGCTCAGCTCATTAGCATAGCTTTACTTTTATACCTTGTTTTTATACTTTTCTGCTGGATGGTTAAGAACAAGATAAAACAAGAACTATATAACAAGTAATGTAACTTTTGTATCTGCCAAGACCAGTCAAATCCCCTCAGGATTTACTCTGAGACCTTGTACCACAGTTTGTAGATCTTTTGTCAGTGTCAGCCATGTGGATCGGTCCTGGCCTTTGCTTGACCAATTCACTCTCTGTGAAAACCTGAGAGAATGTTTTCTCTCCGTGTGACCCTCCTTAGGCACATTCTATATCGGAGATCACTTTCCTCAGTGGCCCCATCCTGTAACTCAGTGATGTCCTAAATTTTCCGGTCTCCCACTTTTTCAGTAAGTTCTCTTTGTTATTCTGTCATTCATTTTCCTAAGACTCCATTTTTCATTAAATATCTTTAAGTGCCTACCATCTTTCTTCAGATCTAACTAAGTCTGTGCAAACTCCTTAGATGTACAATTCCATATTGATCTTTCTTTCACTACAATTCTATATTGATCTTACTAGAAACTCAGCCCTTTGGATAAAAATGAAGAGAACACAGAGATGAGAAAAAAGGAGCTGATTTCCCTTGACAAGTTCTCTTTCAGAAGGCAGACACCATAGGATATCAGACATTAATTCAAAAATGCCATCTAGTCTCTTGTAATTATATGATCACAATTAAGTCACAACCACATTATAATTAACTGGGGAGAATGCTACAACTTTGGAATTGACTTGAGAGAATTTGGCCTTCAAAGACTGTGAGGTATAGAAAATGAAGTAGCACAAGTGAAGAAAATTTACATTTCTATCCAGACACTTCCATTAAACTCCAAGTTCTTATTAAATACTAATCACATATTTATAGACACAGATGAACATTGAAGATATAAAAATACAGTTGAATCTCAGAAATGTAGTCTCAGAACAGGTCCAAAGATAAGCTGGTGATGTTCTTCCCACACCGTTACTCTCTGTAGTTGACACCCACTCTACCCTCCCAATTGTCTTACACCAAACCTCTTGGAGCCATTCTTATCTCCTCCTCACATCTCACATTTAATAGATGAGAAAATTTTCTCTTCTTCACCTTCACCTGAACTCCTGCTGTGTTTTTGGACACAATTCTCAGCATGCTGGTATAAAAAACACACAAATGTTACTGCCTACTGTATGTGTGGTGCTTTGGTCATGGAAGGCAGACTATAGCTATTCCTATAAGCTGCACTGCTACTATCCTAATTCAAGCTACCACTGTCTGAGCTAAGTTGTAAGATTCTCTTTCAATCTCTCTGATTCTTTATGTGTGCCTGTACTTTGTTCTCATTAGACAAAACAAGTGACTCTTCAAATTCTTAAGTCAAATATATCATGCTTCTACCCTGCAACAACTTTCCATTTGATTTAGAAAAAACAATATGATTCTTCCCAAATGACCTAAAGGACCTCCTTTGAAATGACTTTTCATTTCCTTTCTGACCCAATCCACCCACCGTCCTCCTTTCCTATGGTCTTTTTGTTCAAGCCCTTCTTGTCTCCTCACTGTCACTAGATGAGGACGGACACATTGGCTCTGTATTTCCTATCAAACAGCTGTCACCTGCATGGCACCATCTTTTCCAAGCAGTTATAAAAATGTCTTATTTTTCCATCTGTTGACAAATTCCACTTAATCTTCAGCATTGTCATTGCTCTAGAGGTAAGATTTTCTGCCAGGGAAGTCATTTGTTGATACAGGAGCTTGCTCATGTTCCACTGGGACAAATGCCATCCTTCTCATTCCAGGAGACTCTGTCCTCTGAATTTCATGAACCCAAGCTTTTTGTTACTCAGCTGGTAGATACAGATCTGCTCTTTTGTATCCTCAATAACAGACACTGTTTCTTTTAGGCTCTTGATTTCATTGTTGTTGTTGAAAGGATTTTTCTCTGCACATCTCTCTGCAAGAGACTTTTTTCCTTCTTGGTTAGATTTTCTGTGGCTGCTCAGCTCATATGGGCTTTCTCTTCTATGACTTACTCCAGACCTAAGGCTTGCAAAGGACGTGATGGACTATAAATGACACAATTTTGCCCAAACAATACATGCTGTATTATAGATTATAAATCTTTTCCTATTTGTTGAGTTATTCATTATCACAAGGGGGTTGCTCTTGCTTGTCATTATTAAAACCAATGTAATTTAGGTACTTATAGGATTAGAAGTATTCAATCATGTATTCACATCTGAACATTTTCTCTATCACCTCTTTGATCTTGAATGCCTGTCATGGTCTTCTGAGCCTGGTTTGGATCAGGTATAATAATAGAGTGGTCATAAATGTATCATCAAAACCCAGATATAATGAATCTTGTTTCTAAGTAGTTTTTAATTATATCAAAATAGAATAACAAGGTCGCTCTGTTAAATCCCTATTATAGACTGTTTATGATGATCTTTGTTAATAATACCTCTATCACTTATAAAGGAAATGATAATATTAATGTTAATACTATAACAACAGCCTTGACTGATAATAATACCAATTATAAACTCATATCCCCAAGCATTGTGATAATTGAAACGTAGATGTGAAAACAGTTACGTGCAGATTAGCATGCTGGTGTATACCTGTCACTACAGCTCTCTCAAAGGCTGAGAAAGGATCACAGCTCAGCCTTTAAGACCCAGATGCAAAATAAAATAAAAAAGAGGCTGGGAATGTAGCTCTCATTCTCTCTTTCTAACTATGTTTCAAGCATTTATCTGTTTCCTTTTTGTGCTTATCTAAAGGAATATGCCCCTTCATCCAATTGAATTTTAGTCACTTTTCACTCCCTGATGAGCACCTTAAAGTAGAGCTTGTGTTCTGGTCATCTGTGGACTCTCAGAACACCTGACACTGCACACACTTGATGCATGTACAGCCGCTGGGAGAACACGCTACTGGATAGGAAAGCATGAGCAGTATGCATGACCAGTGCTTTGTTTTCCCAAGTAGAGAAACTATTCAGAATGTTTGGTGAGTCTATATAAGCTGACACTAAAAAGAACCAATTATTTTGTTTCTTTATTACACAGCTCCTTTTTATTAGCATATATTTGTTCTACATAATAATTGTATTTCTTTTGGAGAATTTGTATATACATATATCACATCCTTATAATTTTTGCTGCCTCTTTTCTATCCCTCCCTGCTGATTCCTTACTAAGGTCCTCTTCTATCTCCACAGAATCTACTACCTTATTCCCTATAATCTTTCTCTCATGTACTCTTTGTATTTTGGTTCTCATGTTAGAGAAACTATATAGCACTTAACCTTTCTTAGTCTGATATATTTCACTTAGTGTTATGGTATGAAGATCCATTTTTCTTTGTAAATAATTCAAGTTTATTCCTATTCATGGCTGAGTAGTGCTCAATGATTATGATATAGTTAGAAACAAAGGTGATGAGTGAGTCTCTCTTCCTGTCCCTACTTTGGTTGGACTGTGAACACTACCTTAATGATTATCCATCCTTATATTGTTCTAAAGGGATAGAAAATAAAATAACAAATGTCTGAGGGCTCAAAATGCCTGAGGTAGTAGATCACTGACACTAACGAGAGAGGCAATGGAAAGCATCTAGTGTCACAGGTGTCTGACACTTTACATACTGGGACCCTGAGCTAGAAAGCCCTTTTTTGGCCTCTTTCCTTTTGTTTGTTCCTGCTGCTACCATTCTATGTTCTTCAATAAATATAGCTACTTAGGATATACTATGAAATTATTGTATGGCAATTCTTTTCCTTGTCATACACAAGAACCTGGGCTGTATTTTACCCATTCAACTGATGTGCTGAGCAGTGAGGATCTTAATAAAACTTGGGAGACTTCATTGAACAATGTGTCAAGTCATTGTATTGCAGAACACCCTAGAGACCCTACCCGACATTGGACACATCAGTATCCCAAAAATTTCACCAGATGTCAAACGTCTGAGAAACAGAGACCTTGTGTGAAATCAGACAAACTAAAGATCAAGGAAGGTAATTCCCTTCTCCATTGGGAGCTCCTCTTTCTTTCCTTTCTGGTCAAAAATGTAGATTTGTGGGAGAAGAGGTGGACCAATTTCCCCATGCAAAAGGCTAGATTATTAGACAAAGGATTCTGTCCCTATGGAGGAAAGGAAGGGACCTTCTGACCAGTAGGGCTTGTAATTTATCTGATTCAAATAACGTGGAAAGTGCATCTAGGAAGCTGTGGTGCATACTTCAGGGTGGATAGACCTAAGCCAAGTGGAGTAGGGGAGAAAGCTACCAGTAGCCAGTAGGAAGCATATTGTCATAGCAAAGTAACAGGAGATATGAACCTAGTCTTCCTGGCTGAAGTGTTGCTTTTCTCTGTGGAGTACTTGTTAACTTTCTCTGAACTTAGGTAGCTCCTTGTTTAGTGACAAGGATATTTGTACTTCCATATCAGTAGTAGACTCATGTGGTATGCTTGCCATAGAGCTTAATAATTTTTCTTCTTTTGTGAGCTGCTCTTCTCCTCAGACCATCAGGTATCAGTGTTCCATTTGTTTAGTTGTTGGTTATGAATAATTAAAAATAAAACCAATACAGGGTTAAGTGTTACAACATCTTTCTGCACCGGAAAAGAGAAATCAGTTTATTTACATCTGCCATCATTCTGCATGCAATAGCTGAGAGCTGGCTTCAGTGGGCAGCAGTCACGCAGGCCAGCTGAACCATTTTCTTGGGGTCCTAAAGCCCACCAACCTAGAGCTATTGCTTCCTCAGGTACTTTGCTGATGTTGACTTTCTCTATTTTTATTCAGTTTGCTTTCACTTTGACAACTGTGGCTTTGAACTTATGCTGCTCTCTGAGAAAAAATGTATAACCTGTATTTGATGATTGAATTTACAGAGTTCCTCACTTTTACTTTGAGATTTTGTCAGAAAATGTGTACTTTTTCATGGCTTATTTTAGTGAGTAGTTTTCTCACTCTACTTGGATGGGTCTTGTTCCATTTTTATTGGCTCAGGGGGCATTCCATAAGTAAGGAATACAGATGTGGGATTTTCAACCAAAAGATGAATTGTGTTTATAGGAGAAAGGGAAATGGGTCTAAAGGAAGTAGCATTGGTGTTCACTTAAGCTGCGGGCATCCAGGCCCAAAGAATCTAGACTTGTCAGGTTAAACCCCTGAAGGGCTATAAAGCCTTAGAAATTCAGCCTTGCCAGGTTAAATTTCTAGGGGGTGCTGAGAGGCTCAGAATAGAATGAGAGATTCTTTTAGGTTCCCACTAGTGAAGACTGACCTAGGGCCAATTCTGCTAGAATCCTAGATCATAAGTTTTATTCTTCTTATGTACATATGGAAACATCCTTACCTATTCTGAATCCCTACTCAGAGGTCTTCTTAACCCCTGGGATGAGTTCCACCCTGAGGCCCTTCAAAGAGTTCATCATATAATCCTGTGTAGTAGCAAGTGGGGAAAATGAGATGCAGCCTCCGCTTGGCACCCTAAAATATAATACCCTATTTCATTTATGTCTTTATGGTAAGGAAAAAAATATGGCCAGAGGTGGCTATTTTTCAAGCCTTATGGCTCCCTGCCAAAGATCTGATTGGTATCCAAAAAAATCATAATTCCTCGGGAGCCAATGGTACAAAGACTCTGTCCTCTTAGCTCCTCCTCCATGTACCATTGCCAGTCATTCTCCTCAGGAAATAAAGGCTATGCTCTCAAGCCACCCCACATTAGGTCTGGGTCTACTGAGTATAGCATTTCAGATTCAGGAAACTCAACACAAATGCCTGCTACTGCTCTGCCCTATTGAGAATAGACAAGCACCAATAGTATGGTCTGAATGTTCAACCCTTTTCTGATGTAGATGTACAGCAGTACAAGCAAACAGGATACTTGGCATAGAAAAACCCTCAAAATCTACTTAAGCTTTATCAGACCTGTCAAAACAAGGACACATTTGATACTGGAAGAGAGACTTCCCTAATTCCCAGAGAGGATGAGGTCACCCTTCACTGTGGTAGCCAGGTAATAAAGGTTGAGACAATTAATGGTGATGGTGCCCAAGGCAGCTTGCAAGGTTCCCATGCAAGAATACCATAATTTCCACACAAGACCTTCAGATAACTTTAGATACAGTAGCCAAAGAGGTTACATCCTTCTGTGATACTGGTGTGATTTATTGAACTATAGTTTCTTATCAGGGTGAGCTTTTATCCCATTCTAAAGTTGTTGTGGGCCTTGGGAGAATTAATTGGACAGGTTCCTTTACCCTATTCTGAACTGCTGTTTGGAACAGTGCCTTTCCCACCTGTCTTTATGATGATACTGCAGTACTCAAAACCAATAACCTGAAAAGGTTACATGTTTTACTAATCTCTGGCAAGTCATGTCCTAAAAGTGCAGCCAGTCTGATCCCATGACTTTTTTGAGTTGGTTCCCAAACACTGTGTGGTGGCACCCTAACGAGGACTATCCAGGGCGCTATAGTAGTCATCCAGCTGAAGAACCCTAATCTATATACTCAACAAAACAGTATTTCCTCAAGAAAGATGATACTAGACAGAAGTTAAAGCCCATCATTCATAAAGTTGTAGCTACAGGATTACTGCTGCCATGCTAGTTCCCATGCAACACATTCATTTTAGCAGTAATAAAGCCACCAGGAAAATATTGCCTAATACAAGATCTCACAACTTTATTAACCACTTCTTTTGCCCTCAGGATATAGGAAATAGTTCCATTCATCTATGCAGGGCAAAGCCCAAATTGCCTGATATATAGAAGATAAAGAAGGACTACAAACTTCATACACTGGTAAACCAATAGATCACCATAAATTTCTTTCCAGAAAAGGAACTATCAACCACTCTTGTAAACCAGATAAATACAACAGTTTGTTCCTTCTAAGTAAACTATGTGAATAGTCTCATTACAATCTTGTTTACTACACATACTGAAATAATAGCTGTGCATGATTCATAAAAAGCATCTGTGGTCAAACACAATAGGAGAGCACTCTAGTTTGAAAACAATTGTCTTATACGTACTTGTTCATCAGTCCAATTTGTGCTACTGACCAGTTGCCACACCTACAGCTGTTTTGTGTGAGATCAACAATTTGTTTTCAACCTTTTTGGATTTCCATGGAAAAAAAGTTTATACTTTTAAAATATTTAGGTCTATAACTTAGGTTTGCTTATAAGCAAAGTAAGTTCCATTAGCATTAAGGACATGTTTCCACCCAGGTTCTCAGCCAATCGAAATGATGTCAAGACTAGTTTCACAAGTGAAATGCCTATTGATTTCTGTGTATAGTAACTTGGGAGCTTTTAAATAATCAAAACCATGTTAATTGCTGCAGACTTTCTAGCCTCTACCACTGACTTTTGGGCTTTCCCTGTTCAAAGTTTTGATATAGACACATATGAAACATTGTCACAGTCTCTAGGCCTCAGTTGGACCCACAGAGTACATTTTCATAGGCTTTAGTCCTCCTGTTGGACTAGTGATGAACACTGAAATCTCTAGAAAATATGTATGTCCAACACATTTAACTATTTCATGATGAAAGTGACTTACTTGTGTACTGTAAGGCTAGAACAGCATTTCTAACACTAATTTCATGTGGAGCAGGATACCTTTGGAAAAAAGGTTCAATAAATTATAAAACTAAATAAATGTGGTGTACTATTTGTTCCTAATCCACTTTAGAAATTCTGAGAAAATTTTGGCAAAGAAAACTATTTAGCTTTGTGAAACATCACATTCTATTAATTTACTTTACATGCTCTCCTCCAGCTTATCACCATCTAATAACATCATTTGGTTCCAGTGTTTAATTTGACACCTATAGGGAGATGTCAATATAGGAGAATTTCCAATGTTCTTTATGATGCTAAAATTTTCCTGACTTAATTCAAGAAAGTAGTCAGTATACTTCAACTTAGAGAAGCCTGAGTTGCTTATGCCATTGGTTCACAACTTAATCAATGGGAAGTTTATTATTTTTCATAGCTATGCTTGGAGTATCAGAGGAGTAAAAGAGAAGTAAAATTAGAAGTGAGAAATTAAATTCTGAGAAGAGAAGGAGAAGGAGTACTTGATTAATCAAAAGATAGCAAGAGTAAAACTTTAGGAAAATGCAAAAATGCAACACGAAGAGAAACACAGAAGTTCCCGACACCAACAGACCCTCTCTTGGGGTAGAGGAAACTCCTCAGTTACAAGCTAATTCTGGAGATTGTTATCAAACCAATGATAAAATAAGTGAGAATGGAGGAGAGTAATGAGTATTAAGCTGGTTTCTGTTAGCAATGATTCTGGATGCAATAAACAAAGCAAAAACAACTAAACAAGCATAAGATTATCTATTCTGGATATTGCTTTGAAACAGAAAACATCTCACTGATTTGCCCTGCTATATTGGTAAGGAGAGACAAACGTTAACATTCGTATCACACCAGCTTGTTAGGTGGGAAAAGAGAAGAAGTAATGTCTGGAATTAAAGAAATGATAAATATAATGAAGAAGTACTAAGTGTTTCTAAAGAAGACACTGACAAATAATAGAGCAGAGTATAAAAATGATAGAATTCTTGAATAAGCAATAAGAGGAAAGAAATAGGACGCATGAAGCAGATTTAAAGTGTTATACAGGAAATTTAAACCTCAACCACAATCTGGAAAAACCACTTGAATGAAAGTAAAAATTGACCTTCAGAGCACTGCAACTAGTGAAAAAATAAGAACAATTATTTTAAAAACCACTAGGATGCAAGAAAAAATAATTCAACACCAGCAAGAGGATCTAAAAGTGAGCAATGTTGGTCTAATAGATATCAATGAGGAGTCAATACAAATCATATAAAAAGAATATGAATGGAAGTAATAGAATAAAACTTAACAAATATAGGGAAATAATCAGACATTCAGGTAACTAAAGCATACAGAACTCCAAATAATATCAACTGAACTAAAAACACACTCAGATATATAATAATCAAGATCCTAGAAATTCAGCATGAGAACAGTATACTAAAAGCCACTAAAGAAAAGAAATAGGTCACATTTAAAGGAAAACTCATCAGAAAAACATCAGATTGCTTTGCACAAACCATCAAGTCAAAAAGAGCATGGAGCAGAGTACTACGAGGCTTGCAAGAAAACAAATTCTGTGCACATTTCGGCAACACATAAACTAAAATTGGAATGATAGATCATACATCAGGACCAGGTAGGATGCATGCAAGGCATGCAAGGATGGTTCAATATTCGAAAATCTATAAATGTAATACACTATATTAATAGAATGAAATCTAAAACCCGCATGATCATCTCAATGGATGCAGAGAAAGATTTTAACAATGTTTAACAGTCATTAATGTTCAAAGTCCTACAGAAAATTGGAATAGACCGACTCTACCTTAACATGATGAAAGCCATCTATGACAACCCAAAAGCTAATATAATCCAAAACGAGGAAAAACTGAAATCTTTTACTCTTAGATCAGGTACAAGACAAGGATGTCCTCTATCACGACCCATTCAATATGGTTTTGGAGTCATTAGCAACAGCCATTAAAAAAAGAGGGAGAAATGAAAGGAACAAGACTAGGTAAAGAAGAAGTTAACTTATCACTATTTGTAGATGACATGATACTTTACTTGGAAGACCCCAAAAATCCCACCAAGAAGCTACTAGAATTGATATGGAAATTCAGTAGCATAGCAGAATACAAAGTTAGTACTCAAAAGTCAATATCATTCCTCTACACAGATAATGAACACACTGAGAGGGAAACAATAGAAACAATAGTATTACAATAGCAGCACAGAAAATGAAATACTTTGGAATTCACTTAACCAAGGAAGTCAAAGACCTTTTCACGGAAAATTACAACACCCCAAGAAAAGAGATTATAGAGGATTTCAGAAAATGGAAAGATATTCTATGCTCCTGGATAGGAAGAATCAATATCGTGAAGATGGTCATACTCCCAAAATTGTTGTACAGATTTACTGCGATCCCTACTGAATTGCCACCAACATCCATTCCAGACCTAAAGAAATCGTTGCTAAAATTTATTTGGAACCACAAAAGACCTAGAATAGCAAAGGTAATCCTGGCCAACAAAGATGAGACAGGAGGCATCAAAATTCCTGACTCGAAATTATACTACAAGGCCACTGTGATAAAATAAACATGGTATTGTCAATAAAATAGACCTGAGGATCAATGGAATAGATTAGAAGATGCAAAGGTGTCTGCAAACACACTCAGCCACCTGATGTTTGACAAAAGGGTCAAACAAGTTTACTGAAAGAAAGATAGCCTCTTTAACAAATGGTGCTGGAAAAAATGGCTTTCTAAATGCTGAAAACTAATACTTGACCCAGCTTTATCACCATGAACTAAGCTAAAGTCAAAATGGATTAAAGATCTAAACATTAAAATAGAAGCATTCAATCTCCTGGAAGAGAAAGTAGGAGGAACTCTTGAAGAAAAGGGGTAGACAAAGAGTTCATGAACAAACATGTATTCACACAGGAACCACTTCAAAGAATCAACAACAGGGATCAACTTTTCTTGAGGAGTTTCTGCATATCAAAAGAAATTGTCAACAGAGTGAAAAGACAACCCACAAATTTTGAAAAAATCTTAACGGATAAGTAATCAGACAAAGGTCTGCTCTCTAGAATATATAAAGAACTAAGATATATTAGAGTCCTCAAATTTAAAGATTCAACCCATAAATGGGCATCTGAGATGAATATACACTTCTCAGAGGACGAAATGAAAGAAGTGAATAAATATATGAAAAAATACTCCACATCGCTAGCCATCCAAATGCAAATGAAAACAACACTGAGAAACTGTCTCACTCCAGAAAGAAAGGTTATCATAAGGACATCAACCAACAAAAATGTTGGAGAGGTTGTGGGGAAAAGGGAACACCTCCACTGCTGGTGGGAATGTAGACTGGTGCAACCATTGTGGAGATCAGTGTAGAAACTCCTCAAAACAGTAGGGCTAGAAATACCATTCAAGCCAGCTATTCCCTTACTGGGAATTTTCTCGGAGGAACTACAAACATTATATCATAGTGATATATATGTACCTGTGTTTAGAGCAGCACAATTTGTGATAGCAAAATCTTAGAAACAACCATGATGTCCGTCACATGAGGAAAGGTTGAAAAAGATGTGGTATAATGGAGTATTACTAAGGTATTAAGAATCGTAAACTTGAAACATTTATATTGAATTGGATGCCATTTGAACATATAAGAGAAGTAAACCAGACACACATGTGCAGATATCCTATAGTCTCTGTAGTATAAGAAGTCAAAAGAAGAAATGCAAATAGAAATGCACAACAAAAACTAAAAAGAATTTAGTCAGATAGCGTAAACTGAACGGCATGTGCCTCAGGGTACTAATTAGCCTTTCTTCTGAATGGTTAACAACCTAAGTTCACAGATCAAAATTGGAGAAATTGAAGAGCAGCAAGGCCAGCCAACATTTTGGCCTTAGCCTTTCAAGGTCAGCGAAGACTCAGGACATAGGAGAACCTGTAGTGTAACATCATGAAACTCAGTTGTGCCCCAAACTTTCTGATCAAGAAGATTATGGAGCCACAGAGGTAAGAGATTGATGATCTGTAGTGTACCTGACAGAGTCACATGGAGGGAAATCTTTCTCTCATGCTCTCACAGAGAGCAAACTGATCAAGCATTGGCTGTGACTCATCCACATGGATGACACAGACAAAGGTTCTACAGAGTAAGGTACAGGATTACAAGATAAACCCTGAGGGGACTTCACTAACCTCATCAGAAACAAAAGCTATATCTTTTGGTATATAGGTCTTGCTCTATCTCAGTCTTAAACATCCAGCAGAAAAGTATAAAAATGAAGTATATAACATGGTGACATAATAATAAGTTGAGCTATAAATGGCTACAGTCAATAACTTCTTCAGAGTACTCACTATTATTGTGGAATGGTGGACCATGTTGTATTGTGTCACCAAGTTCAGGCACTTAAATTGGTTTAATGATAATGGAGTGCTCATCTTTGATAGATCTAGACAAAAAAAGGGGGGGTACAAAGGAATATCCATGATGTGTGTGTATAAAAATTACAGTTAGCATGAATATGCCGTGTTTCTGCATAATTCTATGAGAAGTAAGATTTGCACTAATAGTGGCTGGACATGATATTATGTTAGCTTCTAGTACTATGGACAACCACTAGTAAGATAACAAGGTAGAAAGTATTAATTATTGAATCTGTGATATAATTCAGCTATAAAAAATAAGTAAACAGCTACACCCTCTTAATTCACTGATTAGAGACATCTGCCATAATAATGTCTGTAAGTATAATGTCATGTATGCACCTTGTATGATACCAAAACATTATGAAAACAATTTGGAATGTATTAATTTATCAAATCTGTCCTGTTAATTTGTCTTGAAACTGCCTCATTGCTATTTGTTCTTCAATAAAAAAATAAAGAAAAAAAGAAAAAGAAAACAAATTCCCACCCCGACTGATATACCCTGCAAAACTCCTTTTCAAGTATAATGGAGAAGTAAAATACTTCCACAAGAAAGAACAACTAAAGAATTTCATGATGACAATGCCAGTCCTACACAGACTACTGAAAGATGATCTAGAGAGGTAGCAAAATGACCAGAGCTCCATGAATGAAAATGTGAAGAATCCACAAAGTAGGTCAAACAATTAAACACAGGAGGATAAGAGGTATACAAAAGCAGTGCTTCAGCTATTCTTTTGTATACCGCAGCAAAATATTTCCATAAGCATACGCTACAAATGGACTTCTTCTATGGAACCTATGTGTCATGATTCGATCAGTCTGTAGGTTGGATATCAAGGAAATAGAAGTAGCACAGTTCCACAAGTGACACCTGGCCACCAATAAGTGTCATGGGCACTGTCCATGTCCATGACATATCAGAACTTTGTGCAATGACCTATGCCAACACTGTTAGAAATGCTGGTCCTTTGTTTGCCATTCCAGTATTTATCTGTTTTATTCTTAGTAATTCGTTATTATCATGAAAACTTTTTCTTAGTTCAATTGTTTTGAAACATTTATTTATTTATTTATTTATTTTGTAGAATCAGGGATTGAACTCAGGCTCTTGTGCTTGCCAGGGAAATACTTATTCCACTGAGCCATCTCCCTGGCCCCTGAAACATTTAATTTTTAATTATTTAATATTTAATTTTCTACATTTTGCCCAATCTTAATTTTTGCCTTAAGATTTATACTGTATCTTTTACTTACAATGTACTTATAAGACATGGTATGTATCTTCGAGTATTAAACACTTTAAAAAGTATGTTTCCATTTTCCATTGGTTTGGCCAAAAAAAATATGTGTAACCCAACACAAGATTGATACTGTTTCATAGAAATCTTTAATGTCCCTTTAAATGGATTCATGTAATATATTTTACATAGCCCTGCATAACTATCACTTTGAGAGCTCTTTATTCTCTATCCTGGACCATATAGCAACTTTTCTTGCCTTCTCAGTTATGCTCTTTGTTATTTCCTATATGCTACATTTGGAGGTGTTAGAATATTTCAAGTTTCTATAACTGGAAAATATTTTACTTTTAGTTTTCTAAGGTATGTTTGCTATGTATAGAATTCTAAGAGGACAGTTTTTTCTTTGAGTCCTTTAATTAGTCTAGTTTCTTACACACTTGGCCTGTTTTTTCTTTCTAATGTGCAATAAGATGCGATTTTAATTTTTTTCTTCCATAGTTAATGTTTTTATGTATATGCTTTAATGATTTTTTCTTTGAAATGTTTTGAACAGTTTCATTTTTGTGTTATCTTGATATGATTTTTATTCAAATTTCTTGTGCAAATGGTTTATTTTTTCTTGGAAATGCAGTGTTGTAAGTTCAACTAAATTCAGAAATTTTAAATCTTTAAATATTTATTGCTTAGGCCTTTCTAAGAATATTAATTATATGAGTATTTTTTGATTTTGACAGAGTAAACTGTTATATGACTGATCTGTAAATTGTTCTTCATTTTTATTTTGGACAATTATTACTGTTATATTCATTTAAGCTTGTAAATAATTTATTTACAATGTGCAATCTATTATTAATCTCATGCTATGTGTTCATTTCAGAAATATTTCTCTAAAATTCACTCTGTCTACATTTTGTATCTTTCACATTTCAATATCTGTCTATAATTTTTAATGTGATATAAAATTTTTCATTCTTAATAGTTAATGAAAAAGCTAAAAATACAAACAAAAGTTACATTGTTTCCCCATCTACCTTATTATCTAGCTATGAAAATCATGTACTTTTACTGTTTTGCCCCTTGCTTACCTACAAAAGACCAAAATTTGTCCCTTTTTATAGCTGAATAATACTCCATTGAGTAAAAATACCATATTTTATTCATCCATTCTTCAGTTGATGGATATCTGGGTTGTTTCCAGGATTTATCTATAATAAACTGTGCTGCTATAAACATATTGCTGTACTATGATGTTTTTGAGTTCTTCTGGAAAAATTCCCAGGATGAGACGAACTGGCTTGAATGGGATCTTCAATCCTAGCTTTTGAAGGAATCTCCACACTGATTTCCATAGCACTTGTACCAGTCTGCCATCTCACCAACAGTGGAGAAGAGTTCCTTTTTCTCCCAAGCCCCTCTAGCATTTGTTATTCTCTGACTTCTTAATGTTTAGCCATTATTTCTGGGGTGAGATGGAATCTGTGTTGTTTGAATTTGCCTTTGTTGAATGACCAATGATGCTTAACATTTTTTCATATATTTAATTTCCATTTGCATTTCTTCCTCTGAGAAATATTTATTCATCTCAGATGCCCAGAGTTGGACTTGCTCTTTGAATTTTGGGGGGCTGGTTTTTTAAAATTCTTTATATGCTCTAGATAGAAGGCCTTTGTCAGGGAGACTGTCAGCTATAGCATCTTACCAGTATGTTGGTTTTCTTTTGACTTTGTTGGAATTTGCTTCAAAGTGCAGAAACTTTTCAAAAAGATGAGATCCCAGTTACTGATTCCTTGAAGTAGTTCCTGTGCAGTTTGGTTTTTGTTCATGAACTCTCTACCTGCTCCTTTGTCTTTAAGATTTGTACTTACATTTTCCTCTAGAATATTTAGTGTTTCTGATTTAATATATAAATCTTTTTCCATTTTGACTATAGCTTCGTGCATGGTGATAAACATGGGTCTACTTTTAGCTTTCAGCATGTAGAAAGCTAGTTTTTCTGTATCATTTATTATAGAGACTATCTTGCATCCATTGAGTCTGTTTGACTCCTTTATCAAAGATAAGGTGGCTGAATGTTTGCAGCTGTGTCTGCATCTTCTAACCCATTCCACTGATTCTCAGGTCTGTGTCTATGCCAGTATGATTTGATTACAATAGTTTATAGTATAATTTGGGGTCAGGGATTGTGATATCACCTGTCTTTCATTTGTTTTCCAAGATTGCTTTTGATGTTTTGGGTCTCTTCTAGTTTCAAACAAATTTCAGGAAAGTTTTCTCTAGCTCCATGAGGTGTACTAATGGTATTTTAATCAGGATTGCATTGATCTGCATAGCAATTTTGTGAGTATGGCCATTTTTGTGATGTTGGTTGTTCCTGTCCAGGAGTATGGAATATTTTTCCATCTTCTCAAATCCTCTACAATTTATTTTCTCAGACTAATATACTTTTCACTGTATATACCCTTTATGTTTTGTGAGATTGATTCCTAGTTATGTATTTTTTTCAGATGCTATTGTGATGTGTGTCATTTCCCTAATTTCTCCCTGAGTGTGTTCATTCTTTGTGTACAATAATGCTATTGAGTTTTGGGTTTTCGCTTTGTATCATGTTACATTGTTGAATTTGGTGATTAAATCTACAAGACTCTTGGTGGAGGTTTTAGGTCCCTCTATGCAGAGTATGATGTCATCTACAAATAATAATTTCACTTTTTCTTTTCCAATCCTCATTCTTTTTATTTCTCTCTCTTGTCTAATTTCTCTGGCTAATGCTTCCAGAACTGTATTGAATAGGAGTGGAGACAGTGGACAGCATCTTTTCTAGATTTTAAGGTGGAGGCCCACAGCTTTTGCCTTTTTAGTATGATGTTGGCTATTTATTTCTCATAGATGGCTTTTATCATCTATGAGATGCAGAGTGTTTATTCCAATTCTTTGGGGGCTTTTTCAAGAATGAGTATTGGAGTTTGTCAAATGTTTCTTTTCTACATCTATTGAGATGATCATGTAGTTTTTGTTCTTGGTTCTTTTGATGTGGTGTATTGCATCAATGGATTTGCATATATTGAACCATCTCTGAATATCTGGGATGAATGTTACTGTAACTTGGTCATGTTGTAGAATCTTTTTAATGATTTGTTGCATTCTGTTTGCTAGTATTTTATGGAGTATTTTTGCATCCATAATCATTAGAAAGATCGGCCTGTAGTTCTCTTTTAGTTGGATCTTTCTCTGGTTTTGGAATCAGAGTAATACTTGCCTCTAGGAATTAGTTTGGGAGATTTACTTCCCTTTCAGTCAGTTTCTTCCTTCCTTCCTTCCTTCCTTCCTTCCTTCCTTCCTTCCTTCCTTCCTTCCTTCCTTCCTTCCTTCCTTCCTTCCCTCCTTCCTTCTTTCTTTTTCTGTATTTAGGACAGTGTCTATAGGGTATCACTACACAGATTGGACTCCTAGTGATTCTCCTGTTTCTGCCTCCCAAGCACTGGGATTACAGACATGTGCAACCACACTCAGTCTCAGTTGCTGTCTCATCGCACCCTGGTGGTGGTGTTGGCAAGGCACGTTGGATATCAAACCCCGGCCACTGCGTTCTGCCTGAGCAGGTACTTTAGTCTGCTGAACTATCAGGCCAGCCCTCCTTTTCAGTTTCATTGAAGAGTTTGAGAAAAATTGACATTAAATCTTCTGTAAATTTCTTGTAGACTTCTGCTACAAATTCATAGAGACCTCGGATTTTTTTTTAATTACATTTTCAATTTTATTTCTTGTTATTGGATTATTCAGAGTCTGTATATCTTTTTGAGTCAGCTTTGGCATTTTGTATGTATCTAGGATACTGTCTATTCCATCCTATGAGAGTAAAGATTTTGGAAGTAGGTGTTGATGATCTGAATTTCTTTAGGTTCTGTAATGATTTCACCCTTCCATTTTTTATTGCATAAGTTTTTGTTTCCTTTTTTTTATTTGGTTGTCTAGGGGTTTATCAATTTTATTTATTTTTTTCAAATAACCAACTGTTTGATTCATTTATTCTTTGTAGTGTTTTCTTTATCTCCAATACATTAATTTCTGCTGTAATCTTTATAATTTCATGCCTTCTTTGGGCTTTGAACTTGACTTGTTTTTCTTTTTCTAGGAGCTTGAGGTGCAGCATAAGATCATTTATTTGGACTTTTTCTGCTTAACTAATGTACAAATTTACCGCTATAAATTTTCCTCTTAATGACAATGGAATACCCTTCTCTGACAAAACTAAATAAACAAAAAAGGGGGACATAAAGGAAGGACCATTTTGTACCTGTATATTAAAAACAGGTAGGTTAGATATACAACTACTTTCTCTTAATTCAATGAGAAGAAAGATTTTTACTGATAATGTTTGGACAAGATATCATGTCTGCATCTTGCATTATGAATAACTACTATGAAGACAAAATATGCAATATATTAATTACCTAATGTATTGTCCTACTAACATTTTTTTGAATCTGTCTCATTGTTCTTTGTTTTTCAATAAAATTAATAATAAAAAAGAGAACTTTCATTGCATCATACAGGTTTTGGTAGGTTGTGTCTGCATTTTTATTTGAATGTAAATATTTCTAAATTTCTTCTTGAATTTCATTTGTGATCCACAGGTTGCTTAGAAGAATTTAATTTCCATTTTTTTTGGTGTTTCTATGGCTTATGTTGTCAACAATTTACAGTTTTATTGCACTATGATCAGATAATATGTGCGGGATAATTTCAGTTGCTTTGCATTTACTTAAGAGTGCTCTGTCTGATAGTATATGTTATATTTTGGAGAATGTTCAGGGTGTGGCTGAGAAGAATGTGTATTCTGTTGCTAGATGAAACACTCTTATAAAGGTATACCAAATCAATTTCTTCACAACTTTAGTTTAGTTCTCCTATTTCCTTACTGATATTTTGCCTAGTTGCTCTATCTCTTTGTGACAGTGGTGTGTGAAATACTATTGTATTACTTTCCATTTGATTTTTCCTGTCCGTTAAAACTTGTCTTATGTAGAAGGGTGCTCCTACATTGCGTGCACATATATTTATTATTATTATATCTTCCTCTTGCATTTTTCCCTTAGCAAGCATGTAGTGACCCTCTTTTCTCTACGGAGGATTTTTGGTTGGAAGGTGATGTTGTCAGCAACCAGGATAGCTAACCCTGATTTTATCTGATTTCCTGTGAAGTGGAGGATTATTTTCCATCCTTTGACTTTTAGCCTATAAATTTCCACTTGAGTTAAATGTGTTTCTCTTATGCAGCATATTGTTGGATTTTGTTTCTTAATCCACTCTGCTAGTGTGTTTCTTTTTATTGATGAATTGAGACCATTTATATTGATGGTTATATCTTACACATATTGGTTTATCTTTGTCCTATTATTTTCCTATTATAGGTTCAATAATTTTTCCCAAGTTCTTACTCTGTTTGGTGGTCCCTTTCTTTTGGTCTTGAAGGTGTGATCACTTCTGTGTCTTTTGGAATATCTGTTAGTTCTCTTTGTAGGGTTGGTTTGGTGATCATCAGTTTTTTCAATTTTACTTTGTCATGAAAGAATCTTCTCTCACTATTAAATTTGATGGATAGTTTTGTAGGGTACAACAATCTAGACTGGAAGTTATTTTCCTTCAGAACCTGCAATACTTTTACTCCAAGCCCTTCTAAATTTGTTGGTTTGTGTTGAGAAATGTGCCACAATTCTGATGAGCTTTCCACTGTAGTTGATGTGTTTCTTCTTTCTAGAGCTTTTAACAATATTTTCTTTTGTAACTTCTGAGATTTTGATTATTATGTACCTAGGTGTAGGTTTATTGTGATTATGGCTGTGTGGAGTTCTATATGCCTCACTTATATGTTTGTCAGTTTCTTTTCTCATGTTTGGAAAATTTTCTGTTAGTACTTCTGCAAATAGTCTTTTGATGCCATTTGTGCTGCCTCCCACTACTTCATTGGCCCCTATTATTATAATATTATGTTTATTTGAATCGTGTTGTAGCTGCTGAATTGTTACTTTCTGGTTCCTTGTTAGTTTTACGTGATCTTTTATTTCATGTTCATTAGCTGCAACACTGTCTTTGACGTCTGAAAGTCTATCTTCAGCTTCATTCAAGCAGTTTTGCCAGCTTTCAATGGAATTCTTAGTATGGTTGATGTTGATATACTATGGTTGAATCTGTTTCATGCATTCTAATTATTTTCTGTATAGTTCATTCAGTGTTTCCATCATTTTCTATTCTCCTCTATTTTTATAAATCTATGTCTTAGCTATGCTGAGCAATTCTGTCATGATTGTTGTCCTTTCTTTTTTGACCTGAAAGATTATTTCTGATCTTATTTTTTTCTATTACCTGATTTACTTGTTTCTTTACTTTAAGTGCTATAATTTTAGAGATTTCAGGTGTGTGATTTCCAAGTTCTTGTATGTCTTTGTCTCCTGGATTTCTTATGGCTGGTCTAGAGGACTGAGATTGCCTTTTGTTCCTGATTTTTGGTATTCTTTCAAGCTTCCATGTATCACCCAGATAGAGTCCTGCAGGCTACCCAAAGTCTTCCAAAGTTCTTAAATGGTGCCAGGAGAGCTCAATGCCTGCTTGACCTGGGCCCACAGATTGCAGCTGTCCTGCATCCTGTGGGCCACTCAGAATTCTCTTTAGTTCTTAAAAGTTTGGATCTGTAGCAACAGAATCTTCATGCCTGTATGCTGGGAGAAAAGGAATGTCAGAAATTACAAGATTCCAGCAGGCTACCCAGAGCCTCCTACATTCTTAAATGGCACCAGGAAAGCTCTGTGGCTGTGTGCACTGGGCCCATAAATTGAAGCTCTGATCTCCATACACTGGTGAAATTTTAAAGAGTGGAATAGATGAGGCAGGAGTTGGCCAGCACATACTTCCCTTCTGTGTAGCAGAGATATTTTTAATTCCTCTTAGCAGGGACAGAGAGTGTGGGAAGACACAAAAGCCAGTTTTTGGAAGCCATCAGAGGGTTAGCTAATATGACAGGCCTCTCATCAGAAGATGAGCTAATATGACAGCAATATCCTGACTTCCTTTATTGGAGTTCTAAACTGACCACCAGGGACACTGAGTGAACTTTATGGACTGAAGGAACACAAGGAAGTTGGAATGTGGTCACTGAAGTACAAGGACAATCATTGACTTTTAAAAGGTATATCTGGCCAGCAGTACATGGCCAGCTTACTATTCATGGTTGCTATATCAGTCAGTGCTCACTAGAGGAATAGATTTGCTGTAAGACACATATGGGGAGGGCTTACTGTGGCCATTGTACAGTCAGATGTGAAAGAGTGCAAAACGGTCATCTGCATGTAGGAGATCTGAAGGGGCCTGTCAAGATTCCAGGTCCTGGAGCTCATTACAGAGTGCTGTGGGTTCATATCAGGAACTGAAGTGTCTGTGTAAAGACCTGAAGGGTCTGCATTGGAAAGCTGTGAAATCTGTACAGGATACCTGGAGATAGACATCCAAATGTGATGGTGAAAACTGAAGCTGCATTCAAATGAGACTTTCTTCTTTTTCTTTTTATTCCATTTAGAGTACAAAGCTGTTGTTTGATGCCAGATGAGTCGTCACCCTTCCATAAGTCAGTGACTCAGATATACCCAGAACTGTGCTAAGTCAATCAGCTGGGCATTTCTTATTGCAGTTGACAGCACAGTTAACTATCACATTTACCATTATCTTTAAGTATCTGTGCATCTCCAGGGTGGGTTTTTGTACACTACTTCTACAGGTGAGATGGTGGCTTAGAGTGATTTTAGAGAGTACTTAACCCTGAATCACATAAGTAAGTTTTGTTTTGGGTCTATGTCTGGTGAAATCCAAACTGCACTCTTCCAAAGTCCTGAAGCTTCTCAAGTAATTGTCTCTCTTGAATTAATCTCTCCTTGCACACATTTCACCTGAAAATGTCTTGCTTTCTGTTATAGTTTGTGTCAAACCTCATGCAGCTATGCGGTGGACTAGAGTTTATTGTTAATTGATAATTCAGTGCTGAGATTTTGGGTGTGACTGATGCTGGGATAATGGGTGTAAGTGCTGTGTAGGATTTTGGGTGGGTGCACTACACCCTGGATGCAACTTAGGGGAGACAGACTTTGTTGCTGCTGCTCTGTCTTTTTGCGTTTGCTTGTTGCTGTTTTCTGCCACCATGAACAACTACCCTCTGCATGTGTCTCTCTGCCTTGGAGCCAGCCAATGATGGACTGAACCCTCCACAAACTGTGAGCTAAATAAACCTTTCCTTCCTTAACTTTGGGTGTAGGGCATTTTATCCCAGCAATAAGAGGAAAGTAACTGAGATAGATTTTTCATTTGAATGCTTAGAACCTTGCTATAAACCTTAGCTAAATACTGTTTGATATAAATGTCTACAATTGAGGAAGACAAATGAGAATCAGAAAAAGGGAAACATCTTAAGGCATTTGCTTTTGATTGGATTGTTTTACTGAAGCTTAGAAATGGTCAGTTCCTCCGTTTGCTCTTATTATAACAGCTAACTTCCTGAGTACTACAAACCTCAATATGATTAGCATTCACTGAGCCTTGACTGTCCTCTTTCAATATTGACCATTGTTTAGTGTCTCAAAGAGACTGAACTTGCTTCTGTCAGAGCTTACACAGTGGCTTTGCTCCCTTCAAATCCTCTCTGCTTTGGATTTTAGCAAATACCTGGGACCCTCACCTCCCTCCATCTTTGGTGGTCTTGGACAGCTCCTTTTTCTTCTTCAGTTTCAATGTCACATCCTGAATACATGTTTTGAAGTAGCTACCCTCAGTTCTACTCTCTATTTAGTTTTATTTCTTTCAAAACACTTGTTATAACCTAAAACTGTATATTTATGTCTCATGTGATTCCAAGAAAAATAAAAATAGGTACCATGAATTTATTTTACAAGTTAGAAATCTCTCATCCAGAGAAATTATGAGATTGTCCCAATATCAACATGAGGCACAATCCCAGCTGGCTAGGTACAAAGGCCTCCCCTTACATGCATCAATATTCCTATGCTGGGAAGGATAGACACTTTCAATGCCTAGTTAAATTACCTTCCGTTAATTTACTCATTACTTATTTTTGTGTTGCACTCCACATAATTAATTTCTTATTGGTAGTTACTTAGAATAGATCTGTCCATTGTACTCCATCACAATATGTGAATATGGACATATAGGATCAAGGTGGAGTGTATAAACAAATGAATATGTCTCTATGTTCCACAATCTCTTATTAACATACTAGAACTTTGTTGGTTGTTCTATTTTGAAGTGTGGAATATAGTCTTCTTTGTAGCTCTGTGAGCTAACACAGTTTAAGGAACACGTTCGTGGGATGAAGGCAAGGCAACCTGACTTGTTTTATTCCAAGTGAGATTTTACAAATCACTGATATTGTTACTTGTAAAAATGAGCTTCTAAACCCAAGATATAGAGTAGGAAATTCTTCCAAATTTAACACTGAGATGATATCCTACTTGGAAAATTTAACCTAGTGTGTTATTGCCTTTGAGCTTCAATGATGCCTACCATCATGGAAAGATAGGCAAAGAAGTCTTCTATACATAAAAGATAAAAGAAGAAGGTATTTGGATCATTGTGATCAAACTAGTCATGATATCACATGAAATTCAAACATAATATATTAATGATTGATGCACACCATCAATTTTTAGGACCACTGCAGAACTGAGGGAGTTTTATGTTAAACCTCATCATTCTCTTTTACTCTGGTGTTCAAGGATGGGTGATAAGGCAGTGTTTGTTTGGCTGAAAACATGGTACCCTTTGCTGATATTTAGAGATGTGTGTAAAGAATAGTGTACTGTAGTGTGTGTGTGTATGTGTGTTACAATCAAGGGAAGTAGGACATGGGGACTAGGAACAGGAAGACATATTTATGGGTCAAAGTTTTAAATGGTGTCTGACTCCAAGTTTTGTTGTGGTGTGCTAACTGGAATTAAAAAATGGGGAGATATTTATTATAATACATCTGTGCATTTATCTGGATCATTTACTAATGTCCAGAAATATTAGGAAGCCAAAAATCAATGAACACCAGAGAAATCTTTTTCAGAGAACTTCCACTTTCTAAAAATTGTTTTGGTTTCTTTTAATGAGAAAAAAAGGTAAAATAGCAATGAAACAGTTTCAAAGCAGGTTAGTAGGACAGTTACAATAATTAATGCATTCCAATTACAGCTTCTCTAACTGCAATGAAACACCAATCTCTGACAAAACAAAAAAGGGGGATATAAATAAAGGACTGTTTCACTAATATATTTGAGAGTTAGGCTAGATATACAGCTACTTTCTCTTAGTTCATTGAGAAGAAAGGTTTGTACTAATATTGCTTAGGCAAGATATCATATCTGCATCTTGTCCACTGAATAAAAATTATTCTATGAAGCCAAATGAGCACTATTTTAGCTGCCAGGTACCTAGGTATTTTATAGCAAAAATACAAGACATTCCAAAAATTATTACTTAGCTGCTATGTAATACTTTAAGTAATTAATTTAAAGTTGTTTATCTGTTTCTTTGAAAATGTGACTACTTCAAAATTTTAAATTCCATATGTGGCTTGGATTTTATTTCAAATGTTTGGCTGGGAAAAAGAAAATATTTTTACTCCCAGGCATGATACCAGTTTAAGGAAGCAGTAGGCATTAGGCAACTTGGCTTGGGCTGTCACCTGCCTCTATTTCTTTCACTGCCCTCTACCTGGTCTTCCATATCCTTGCTTCATGACAAATTCGCATCACTAGCTCATGTGGGACCTTTCTTAATTTTCCATTCACTTGTTATTACTCACAATCCCCTTCTATTCTGCACTCAATATTGTCCATAGCAGGTACTTAATAAAATGATTTGACATTATCTCTAGAAAAGCAGCATCAATTAAGGGTATGTTTGGGGAGTTGGCAGCTTAATAATTTGAGTTTCCTTGAAGTCTGCATTAAAAATATTTGTTTGTATTCCAGGAGAAAAAGACAAATCAAATTTTTATTATTAAAATTATTTTTTTCTTGAATTTTGCTGAATATGGACTTTTATGATATACATGTGAATGTAAAAATCATACCTTATTTGAAATGATATTTTATTTCACAGTTTTAAATTTATTTGTGGTTCAGTACATGTTTTTCATTTAGAATAGTGATATTTATTTAGCAGAATTCATACTTACATATAAAATATTGATGATTTTCAAACTCTTTACGGTCCTCTGCTTCTCTTCACTCCACTTCATAGGTTTTTAAAGATCATAATTAAACTTTAAATGATTTAACATCACAAAGAAGATAAAGGATAAAAAATTAATTCCTTAGATCTAATAAGGAAGATCATTTACCTTATCAAGCCCTTGCAAAGTGGTGAAGAGTTTAAAACACAATGCTTTTCATAGTGCCAGAGCTCTACTTTTTTACAACATATAAAATTGCAATTTTTAAAAGCAAAACTTATTTGAAGATTAATTCCCACATACACAATTTATCCATTCCAATCATTTTCAGTATGTTCACAGTGATATGTGAAGCCATCAGGAGTAGTCATTTCATAATATTTTCATCACTGAAAGAAAAGATTCTAGATCTTTCAGTTATTACCTCTCTGTCCCCATTTCTTCTGGGCCTTATACAAGTTTGTCTATAGATGCCTCAGTTAATTTTGCCATTTTTGGGTCAAAATATCCAAAAATTACAAGGTAAGGAAGGAAAGATTTCTTTAGCTCACAGTTTATAAGGGTTTCAGTTCATCATTAGCTGATTCTAAGGTAAGACATCATGGTCGACAGGCACTGTAGTTCATAGCAGGCAAAAGATAGCAAAATAAGCAAGGGACAAGACAAGCTTTTCCTGTCCCTTATCTTTAGTATTGGCATTACAGCAGTGCCAAATCAATCATTAGACTGATTTAATAATCCCTTGGGGATATAACTTGAACTCTGAATGATCCTTTTATTTTCAGCCTCCCAGTGCTAGGATTACAGGTATGCGCCACCATGCTTGGACTCAGTCTCCAGCTCATGCAGCATATGGGACAAGGGCTTGAACCATGGTCCCCACACTAGTCTGTTGAGCTATTTCACTGGCCCAGGAGACATTTCAATACAGGTATTCTCTGCTCTTATTTTTTCAGCTTTTTTTTTTTGTACTTTTTTCAGGGCATGTTGTACAGGGTATATAGGATCTCACTGTGTAGACTGGACGCATAGTGATCCTCCTGTTTACAACCTCCTGAGTAAGTGCTGGGATTACAGGCATGTGCCACCATGCCCAGTCTCAATTGCTGCCTCAGAGCACCCCTAGGGCAGGGCCAGGGGCAGGCCCAGGGATCGAACTCCCAGCCTGTATGTCTAAGCAGATGCTTTAATCTGCTGAGCTATTTAGCTGGCCCTTGTTTGCAGCTTTAAATTTGGACTGGCAACTCCAAGAAAATATTGCTGGTGTTGCTACCGCAAGTAGAAAAGTTTAATTTTCAGTGTCAGAATCCAAAATTTCTCTACAGAAATAAAGAAGAGTGAACCAGGAAAAGTGTTTTTTCATTTCTACTTATAATTCTTTTTTATTGTTGGAAGTGAAACTGATGCAATTTTCTTCAATTTGCTTAGTTCTAGATAAAACCTTGAGTCTCCTGGCATCGCCCTTATTTTTTGGTCCTGTTTCAGAGTCTTTGCAGATGGATGTGCCAATGACTGCCACTCTTTTCTATCTTAATTGGTTCTATTAATGGGATTGCCTGCCTCTTTATATACCTGGAAGAATCAAATATCAACAGTAAAATCCAAATTTTGGACATGGTTTCCTCCTTCAGTCAGATAAAATATGCAGAACAAGACACACATGGAATAGAAAATGGTTAATTTGTTCAGCCTGAACTTAATGGGCCAGAATGACATTTAAGAGGTATTAAGCTAACAGTTAGGCACACATGTAACAACTCAGAATAAGAAAACACTTGGCCAGACACAGATGTGTTCAAATATTGAAGGTTATGTTCACTTTGAAAGAGCAGCAGAATATTTGTGGGAAACATATGTGGTACCGAGGCTTAAATGATATGCAGAAAAAATCAGGAAATCATGACAGAGGCTAGGGTTGGTTAATCAAAAACTTGGAGAAACCACCAAAATGATGTGGTATCATTAAAGCCAAGCAATTTTTACCTCAAGAAGGAGGCCTCATCCAGGTGACACATGACTATAATTCCAGCACTCAGAAGGCTGAAGCAGGATTTCTATGAGCTTAAGGCCAGCCTGAACTACATAGTGAGACCCTATTTTAGAAGTAGGGGAAATGAGCTTAGGTAGTATACAGTAAAGCAAAGAGGGAAATGTCCACTGGTTCTATGGGAAGGACCACGCTGTCTTGTTCAGACTACTATAAATGTAAGGTAGGCTTGATATCAGATTGAGGAAGATGGAAGAATTGTGGCAATAAAAATTTGCACACTGGCTACATACGTCATAGCTTGAGGATGAAGTGGAGTAAAATGAAATTGGAAAAAATGTTTATAACATCCTATGTTGTTCTCTGCCATAGAACACATTGTATTTGTGTTCATCTTCCTAGCATTTGACCTTGGACTCCTTAAGAATAAAGTTTTTATTGTGCTCATTTAAGAAGCTTGGTACACCACAGAAATTTATTTTTGCTGTTATTTGTTGTGATTGTTAGAGACTATTTAATGAGAGAATTAAAAATAAGGGGGAACATAAAGGGTACTATGTTTTGCAAATTGAATTGGTACATATTTTCAATTGAGGCAGTTTATAATCATTCTAGGGAGTGACTATGTGTACATACTACAACTTGTTTCTTTCTTTTTAAAACCCTTTCCTCTCCCCTCCCTCTCTTCCTATCTTATTCCCTCTGTCTCCAGTGCCCTCATACCAAAATTCATTCTCATTGATATTATTAATCTTGATTTGTGCATAAAATGTTAGCCATCAAGAACAGTATTCATTCTTGAACATGGAATATCTTTTTTAATCTACTTTGCCTTCCATTACTCCCCACCACTCATCCTTGTTCCCTTGGTCTACATCCCAGTAGTTTTAATATTTTTATTTTAATGTTTAGATATTTGATCCATTTTGATTGTAGTTCAGTACATGGTGAGAGGTAAAGGTTCACTTTTAATCTTTTGCAAAAAGATAACACGTTTTCCAAATCAACTTCTTGAATAGGCAGTGGGTTTTTTTTTTTTTTTGCCAACATTTGCTTTTGGCCCTTTTCTAGATATTTCATCTGTTTTGAAGCTACTGTCAATGGTGTTTTCATACTCTTCCTTCTCATCCAGTTCATTATTGGAATATACAAATGATGAAGATTTTAATGTTAATCTTGCTAAATTTTATTATTAGTTCTAAGAGATTTTACAGGGAGAGTTCTTTGAATTTTCTATGTATTGTTTTAGTTACATTTCACTCATCACTCATTGCTGGGGCAGAAATACCTGACACCCAAAACTAAGGTAGGGCCAGTTTATTTATCCCACAGTTTTAGGAGGTTTTAGTTCATACTCTGTTGGCTCCAAGGCAAATGGCAGCTGTTCATGGCAGCAGAAAGCAATGAAGAATGGAGGACGAGCAGCAGCTGCAGCATGCCAAGCCTCTGTCTTTATTCTGCACTGACTGCGAAGACCATTGCTACATCGTGAAGATGAGAGCTCCTTCAAAGTGGCACGGCTGTGAAGATCAAGCTCCTCCAAAATGGCACTGCTGCAAAGTGATGCGACAAAGACCAGAACTTCCCTATGAAGGCGAGGCAGGGCGACCAGTGGAGAAGCCTTCCTCAACTCCTTTATATACACTTTTTGTGCTGAGTCACTCTGGGGTGGCCCTGTCCCCCTGTAGAGTGGAACCAATCTGTATCCCAGGGCAGAAACAATCATGCCCCATGGGGGGCCCTCCTCACCCTCTGGGTGGGGCCCCCATAGCTGGGATCTGCAGGAGCCGATCCAGCCATGTTTCCTTAAGTTGACACAATGTATCAACAACAAGTATCCTGTCCTGTGTAAATGGGGCAATTTGGGTTTTTCCTTGCCAGTGTATATTCTTTTAGTTTTTTCCTGCTTAATTCCTCAGGTTAATGTTTGAAGTACTATGTTCAATAGCAGTGATGGTATACATCCTCATCTCATTCTTCCTTTTTTTTTTTTTGTGGTACCTGGAATTGAGCTCAGGACCTTAGACATGCAAGACAAGTGCTTATACTGCTGAGCTGTTTCCCCAGCCCTAATTCCTAATATTAAGGGAAATGCCTCTAATTTTTTACCATTCAGTATAATTCTGGCTGTTGCCTTGTCATAAAAAGCACATCATATTTAGGGAATGACTATTTTATCATATTTAGGTCTGACTATTCTATTCCTGTTTTCTTCAGGGTGTTTATTATGAATGGATGCTGGACTTTCTTGAAAACCCTTTATGCAACTATATATATATGATCATGGGGTTTTTGCCCTTGATTCTGTAACTGTTATTGTGATATATTACACTTATTAACTTAGGTATGTTAAACTATTCTTGCATCTCTGAGTTGCAACCTACTTGGTCATGATGTACGATCTTTTTGAAAGTGTGCTGCATTTTATTTGCTAAAAGCTTATTAAGGACTTTTGTAGCTATGTTAATTAAGGAGCTTGATCGACAGTTTTCTTATGTTTAGGGAGTGGCTGGCAATTGAACTCATGTCCTAGCACTTGACAGGTAGATGTTGTGCTGCAAAACTGTATCCCAGCGTTAGTTTTCTTTTTTGAGTCTTCATCTGGTTTTAGGATCTGGGTGATACTTGGTTTTATAAATGACTTTGGACATGCTCCATCATTTTTAATGTCTGTGAAGTGCTCAGAGAATATTGGTGATATGACATCCTTGTACAATTTTGCAGTGAATCCAGGAGGTCCTGGGCTTCTTTTAAATTGGTATGTTCCCTATTACTGTGACAATTTTCTTAATAGATATTGGGTTGGTAAGCACATTTATGTCTTTTCGGGTTAGTTTTGGTAGCTTTGTATATGAAGGAATCTGTCCATTTCTTAAAAAGTTGCTAATTGGTTGCAATATAAATTTCCAAAGTAATTACTCTGGATTTTCACAATGTGTATTTTACCTTTTTTATTTGTAATTGCATTAGTGAGTCTTTTCTCCCTTTTTCTTGGAGAGTGTAAGAGTTTATTTTATTTATTATTTAGAAGGACTAGCTTTTGGGTTCATTGCCATTTTTCTTTTTATCTCAATTCTTTGATTTCTGCTCTCATTTTATTTCAATTCATAATTTTACCTGGGGTTTATTTTGTTGTTGTTTTTCAACTGTGTTAAGATTTTTCATAAGGTTATTTGCATTTTCCTGTATGCCTAATGTGAGCATTAATAATGAATTTTCCTCTTAGAACTGACATCAGAGTGTCCCAGAAGCTTAGATAATTTGTACTATCATAGTCATTAACATCCAGAAATTTTAAAATTTCTTCCTTGATTTCTTTTATGACTCATTGTCTATTCAAAAGTATGTTGTTCATTTTCCAAGAACTTTTGCCTTTTGTAAAATATCTTTGAATGTTGTTTTTTATATTCATTCTACAGTGATCTGAAAGTATGTATGGAGTGAATTCAATTCATTTATATTTATTTAAGTAAGCTTTGTGGACTAGTACATCATCTATTTTGGAAAAAGTACCATGTGCTGCTGAAAATAATGTATTCCTTATTGTAGTAAGGTGGAATATTCTATGTTTGGTTCATCTCTAAAATTTCTTCATTGCATTTTGTTCAGTTGATACGTTTTTGCAAAAGTGAGATGCCCAGCACTCGGGAGGCTGAGGCAGGAGGATTGTTGTGAGTTCGAGACCAGCCTGAGCTACAAAGTGAGTTTAAGGCCAGCCTGAACTGCATAGTGAGACCCTGTCTCAAAAAGACCAAAAAAAAAAAAAAAAAAAAGAATCCTCTACCTTGATTGTTTTAGTGTTTATTTGATTTTTCTAATTATAACAGTTTTGTTTTAAGAAGATAGGTGATCCAGTTGTTGGTGTGCACAAGTTTATAAATACTATGTCTATGTCTATGAGTATCTTTTTGGATTACATACCTTTCTTGAATGCAACACACTGTTGGATTCGGTATTGTTGGTCAAAGTTTTCAATCTGTATCATTTAAGTCAGGAACTGTGGCCATTAAATTGAGAGAGATTACTGAGATGTGTTGCTTACTTATTATCATTGTCTTCATTTTTTGTTGATGAACCTTCTGGTTTTCTTTTCTGAAAAATTTTTGGTGCTGTTTATGTATTGCCCTCTCAAGTTTCCTCTGTGATTTTAGATTTGTCTGTTTCATTATTTCTGTCAAGAAGATTCTTTTCAAAAGAATTAAATGTCTTG